>OOFC01016228.1:0-13715 GCA_900323345.1 Pseudochromis fuscus | reverse complement strand
CTGCACGTCCAGCCCCGCTTGCTCTCCGCCACTGCAGGCAGCGGTTCTGAGGACTGGGACGCCGGCGGAGCTTTGACAGGAGAGCAGCAGCTGGAGTTGGAAAAGCAGGTTAAAACAAGTGCCAGCGCGCCAGGATATGGGAGCCTCAGGACTAGAGTCCCCGTTAACAGTCAGCGGGGCGCGAACAGGAGTAAAAGCCAGGCACGGCACCGGGAGGAGAACACCTCAAAGGAAAACCGCGTGTTCGCACCTCGGGACTCGGTTCTGCTCGCGGTCGAGGCTCTAAACGCCGCCGGATTGCTACCTTACAATTTAACCCTGGAGCTTGTTATGGCTGTTGGATCCGCGCTCGGCGAGCTGCCCGCGTTCTCCTTCTCCTCCACGGGCATCCCCGAGAACGAGGACCCGTTGTCCTTCGTGGAGAGCGTGTGTCACACGGTGGTCGTGCAGGGGGTTTCCGCCATGATCGCCTTTCCGCGAAACCGGGACGAGTTCGTCAAGTTGGAATTCGTCTCACTTGCGCTTCAGGTGCCAGTAGTCAGCGTTGTGCAGAGGGAGTTCTCGCGCCACAGTCAGGTAAAAGACAAAAAAAAGTTATTTCCGAGCTACATGTGAAGTGTTGTTAACTGTTGATTACTTCACTCCTGCAGTGGACTGTGCCTGTACAGGTGTTACAGATGTTATGAAGGCGGGCTACCTGCGACAAGTTTCATAACTACAACCTCCAGGAAGACAAGCAGTTCAGTTTACACTAAGTAAATGTATCTCACTTCAGTTCGTGTGGATTTATTGGCCCTAATTCACTAAGTGCCATCAGTGGCCAACATTTTAGGCAGAGGCTGGAGGCGGAGACACTTCTTCCTGTGTCTGATGGTCTTTATCCTCTTCTCATTCTTCTGACATCCTTTCAGATGCAGGCCTTTCTCTCTTTCTTTTATCGTCCAGCATTGATTCCAACAGTCTTGGTTTAAATGGCTCAAATTGAGCTTAAGTGGCGGCGACAATTTGTGACACAAGCTACTGTTCTCGATTTTGAGCATAAAATTGAGAAAGTCTGAGAAAAGCTCCACTTGCTTCACACTGAGCCAAAAATAAAAGAGCATGGGGAGAAGAGGAGCAGGCTCTGTCCATGGTGCTGAAATGTACAGGCTGTCTGCAGAAAGGGGGAGAAAGAGAATTGGGGAGTGTGTTTTTCTCTTCTTTCATAGACAAGGTTAAAATTTTGATTGACGACTGTGTTCACCCCACAGCACATGCCCTGAGGTATATTATGCATAAACTAATGCTTTGTTGATGTTCAGCATCCCACTGTGTCTACTTAAAGCAAAAGTTCAGCACCATGGAGAGAGACAGAGCACATCAGGATGGTGTAGTCAAAACACTCCAGTGTGCTACTATGTTTTAACATCTCATTTGGAAAATTGAGATGAACTCAGACTCGACACTTTTAATTCCAACAAAGAAATAATTTGCTCTTTTATACATCCATCCACATGCTAATCATACTGTATGCACAATGACAAAGTAGCTTGTGATTGAGCAGCACTCTGAAGCTCTGGTTCTGGTTAAATATATGTTTGTAGTGTGCAAGAAAATACAAATCATGTAGCGCTGGATAACATTTGTGGTCTTTGGCTATCTTCAGCGAGGACATTATTTCTTTGTAACACTGCCAATGTGTACAGTTCTTTCTCTATACCATATACAATAGCCACTTGGCAGGAAACCATCATTACATCACTAAATATATTTAAGTCTGCAGTGAAATCACCATTTTTATATTACCAATGTCTATTTACTAAGTCAGATTTCATGAAGAAGAGCTAGTCACTCAGTAAAAGTAAGTAACACTTACCACACATTGCGTTTTTGGCTTCACATGTCACATGCGACTCAGGCAGCTGTCAGAGTAGAAATGTTTGATCTGCCAAAAATAAAAGTCAGGTGTTTCAGTTAGAGCCCTTCATATGTAAATTTTGAGCCAGTGTTTATGTGTAGCTACACAAACAGGGAAAGTTTATAGATATAAAGACCCTATATTCAGCTCCTATACACAATACAGGCAGCTGTTGCTTTCACCAACATCCCAGTAAGCATTTTAAAATCATATGCCATTTCCTGGCCTTTCCTTATTGTAGATTTATAGTAGGCAACAGCAACTATGTCGTTAATGTTAAGAAATGAAAAACAATCTTGACTAAAATGGGACAAATCTGGTCAGTTTCATGAGGTGAAATTTCTTCTAATAGATCCACTAATTGAAGATAATCCATGAAGTTTGGAACTAGAATGACAGCAAAAGAAAATTAGTTGAAAGTTTAAACACTCTAAGTTCATCTATGGGATGGGTCATCCATAATCATTGTGTGAAATAAGTCTATGCTGAGTGTGTGGATGTGTGTGTGTGCAGGTGTTGTTGTTTTCTGTGTTTATGGAGAAATTTCACTAACAAGGAAAATTAGACGCACGCACACACATACACAAAATGATTTAGTAAGCTTCTTTAATTGGGTGGCACTAACAGGGCAGTTATTGCATATCAACGAGGGCAGAGCATCAGAATGTGTGTGTGTGTTTTAAACTTTCTACACACAACCGTCCTGGGAGGGGCAAAGAGCATCATTGTTTTCCTCCACACACAGACACACACACGCATCCAAACCCATTAGTTGGACTGAAGGGTTCTGGGACACTTGCCACCTACTGGGCTATAGTAATGTGTGTGTGTGTGTGTGTGTGTGTGTGTGTGTGTGTGTGTGTGTGTGTCAGAGAGAGTCTGTGTGTGTGTTCCTAGGGTAATATCTAATTTCCTGCTCCGTGCACAAGGAAGCATTTCTCTGTAAAGAGTCAGCAGGTGTTTAAAGTCAAACTGGTTTCCTGAAGTGAAATAACAGGTATAGATAAAACAGACAAATCATCAGTTTAAGAATGATTGATGGAGAGGAGATGGATAGACGAAGAGTGAGCAGGCAGAAAAACTGAGGAGAGGAAAAAGACAGGCATACAGTGTGTGCAAGGCTCATGTGCAACTTTTAGAGAAATGGCTTAACTCCCCTATGACTCAATCTAGTTTCACTACCAAATCCCAACTGAAGGCTGACAGCAATTTCTCCAAAACAGTTTCCAAAATGTGAAAACTTTTTGAATGTCCTGAGAGGATCTCATTAGTCTTTATTTTCTAACTTTGTGTGACCTTTGCCATATTTCATCCCAACCAAAGTTTTCAGCCAAAGTTCACTGGTAAAAATGCGTATGATGCCATGATTCATGGAGGAAACCTTTGATAATGTGATCTGCCCACAGTTTGTTATGTAAGTGTCAAAATGATGAGGCTGCATGAGAATGTGAAGCTTATGGAGCAAAGGATAAAGTGACCTCTGAGTGAGAAACTGGGTTGGGAGTTGGTAGTGAGGGTTTTTTTTTTTTTATAGCAGCACAGGGTTGAGAATTTAGCATATAAAAAGACCAGGAACTGAGAAACTCTTGGAGAAAGGAAGCTCTCTGGGAAAGACCAGTCATCTCTTACATGAGGACTGAGTTTTAAAGTGGAAATGTATCGCATGTTGGCCTGCAGCACTAGAGCATTTGGAAAAGTAAGATAAAGCATCTCCACTGACATCTTAAAGCATAGTTATTGTTGCTACTTAATCCAGCTATGTACAAATGTATGCTGTTGCATTAAATATGTTGCAGTACTCAGAGAGCACAACCCCTCTCTAAGGCATAATCCAGCTGTACTCATGCTGTACATTGAACCCTGTTGCCCTCTTGTGGTGAAATAGCAACATTAGCTGGTTAAAACAGTCACACATTATAACAGATAAGGATTCGGGGGATTTTTTTTTTTTTTCTTACCGAAATCATTAAGATCAGTTCAGTAATGTTGCTACAGAGACAAACAAAGAAATGTGGGTGCAAACATAACCTTAGAGGAGGTAACCATAATCAAACATTTACATGGGCAGTGTTATCACAGATTGGGGCAGACATAGTTTTGCAAAGATAGTATCATACAGGCATTGATTTAAATTGATGTACAGTTAATTCCTAAAGTATTCATCCCCCTTCAGTTTATCCACATTTGTTATGTTGCAGTCTTATGCTAAAATCATTTGAGTTACTTTTCCCCCAGCAGTCGACACTCAGTACCCGACAGTGACAGCACAAATACAGACTTATAGAAATTTATTTAAAAAGTTAAAATATCACATGAACACAAGTTTTCAGTCCTTTGCTTTGACACTTCACCAACTCAGGTGGCATCCATTTCTCTTGATCATCTTTGAGATGTTTCTACACTTTGAAAGGAGTCCTCCTGGATTTCATTATTTAATTACCGTATTTTCCGGAGTATAAGCCGCTACTTTTTTCCGACGCTTTAACCCTGCGGCTTAAACACCGGTGTGGCTCATGTATCGGCGGCACGAAGCTCGTTAGCTTTTTACAAGCTAGCAAGCTCCGCGCCGCCGATACATTTAGCCTCGTCACGTCAGACCCGGTCAGAGTGGACCACATGAAACTGTTTGAATAAATTCAATAGTGGCTTATAGACAGGTGTGCTCAATAGTCCGGAAAATACAGCATTTGAAATCCTCAGGCATATTCATACAGTCCTATAATCCAGTATTTAAATTTGGTAAGAGTAAACTAAGAATGAGCTAATCTGACCTGTATTAGCAAGTATTTAGACACAAGAGATATTTTAACTTCCCCTTTGTGCAATCGATGGAAGCAGTAATGTGTTGTTAACCTTTGAAAAGTAAAGGACTCGGACCAAAAAACAGCCCTGCATCGAAAAAAAAAAGCTGCTGATTGATCGTTAGCGACATGTTGCTTCAGAGACACTGAGACATGAAATTACCAATTACCAGAAAGTCCAGTTTGAGTAAACCATCATTTAAAGTTTCCGCTGATGCCAAAACACTGCACAACACTTCAGCGTGTAAACAACAAGGATTTTAAGACTCTGAAAAAGTTATGACAGTTGTTTTCTGTTGCGTTGATCACATGGGAAACAGTAAGAATATGGTGAGAGAAAATAATATAGCAGCCATGTACATTTATTATTAGAATTTCTCCCACTTGAATACACGTGAGTACAAACTCTGAAGGTTTGTACTTTCAGTCCTATTTTTTCTTTATTCTGCAGAGATGAGCAACAGAGACTTGTATTATCCTATTATCCTGCAGCAGTGGTCTAAGAAGTTTCAATGAAAGTTTTCATCCTCTCATTTTGCAGGGTCACCTTTTGAATAAGTGTCCTCCTTGAATCGAAAATGACTACACCTGGAGACCTCAGAACCAAGCTACCAACCTTTAAGGATCCTTTTCTGTGGATAATATAATCTGAAATTCACATTATTTTTGGGAGACTGTTGCCTAAGTCTTTTTTTTTAGAGGGTACAAATCCTACCTGCAGTCATGCTTGGAAGGCCTGAGCTGTGGCACTGCTGGGTGGTCCTTGGAGGTGGACTGATCTGCCTCTGCTGGGGCAAGTTTGAGGTGAAGGAAGGTCGGCCCTGCAGGGCAGAGTACAGCGCTTCATCCAGACTGGCCGACAAACGCTGCTCATGGGAGCTGCTGCTGGGGACTGCAGATAGAGAGAACATGAGGAGAAGTCAGTAGGAGAAAATTTAAACGTGCACAGAAAATAGTTAACACATCTTACAGATCTGGCTTTGCTCACCAGACACTGCATCATTTCGTGGTCTTTTTATTTGAGGTAGAAGTCGCTTCTTGGCTCTCAGCACTTCTGTTGATTCGGAGAGTTCACTTAGACTTCGTTTTGCTCTCTGGTCTAACTCTGGTTTACTATCTGTGTTGAGAGGCTGGGTGTTAGAAGGTTGATCCCCACAATCTGATGAAGGTCCTGATTCAGTATCTTCTACTTGCAAAGTCCCGGTCACGACTCTTGTGTCAGCATTATCTCTAACAACAATGCTGTTTATTGAATCTTTAGTGAGACATGCAAAGCTCTGGGACTGTTGGTGTATCCTGGAGGCGATAAGTCTTGAGGCCTGTGGATTCTCTCCCTGGTCTTGCCTTCCCAGCATCCCCTCCCTGCTCATCATCCCATTCTGCAGGAGGAAGTGGTCAATGCGGCTTTTCAGCTGGGGGTTGGGAAGAGGGCGGGAGGTGGAAGTGAAGGGGACGCCTGTGAAGGGGTCGTTTGGGGCTCGACCCCAAGTGGCCTCCCTCTTTTGGTACTCCTCCAGAGTGGTGTTGTCCACTGACACGCCACTGGGGAGCAGCATAGGGAGCATCATCACCTCCTGTGTTAATGGGTCGAGGAATTCTTCTGGGATGGAAAGACTGTCAGGGAGAGACAAAAAAAACAGTACATCAGTAGTTTAATTACAATACAAGCTTAACGACAGTCCGACAATTTTGGTGTGTAGCTACCTGGGAGGTCCTGGTGGAGGTTGCGTTCTTTGTTTGACAGCGGGTGAAAAAAGCGTAGGTCGCGGCAGCCGTCGTTCACTGGAATCGTGAATCCTTCTTATCCTCTCCACTTCTTCAGCGGGACAGCAGCGGGAAGGTCGTCCCCACACAACCAGAGCTTTAAACCCCATAGACGACGCAGCGCCGCCAAAAGGCAAAGTCACACGAAGCTGCGTCACGGCCTCAAGAGAGAGGACGCCCCGGCTCCACAGCTCCTCTTGCCGACAGTCTGCAGGTCGTGGAGGTGGCGGGGAGAGGAATGGCGCCCGCGGACAAAAATTTGAACGAGTGAAACAGACTTGGGTTTCTTCCCGGAGTTCGCAGCGACCTACCAGTTTAAACTGTGGCTCGGAGTCACTGGATTCAGTGTTTGATGAACATGTGGACTCTCTTTGTTGAGGGCCTGCGAGACCCTCTTCACCCCAATGTCGGGCCTGAAGACTCCACTGCTGGCCGTTACTCTGTTGAGATTTACTGCCATGCGTTTGATGTTTTTGTCTGTTGTGTTCATTCACCTGAATCTGTCTTTGTTCTTTTTGCTGAATCTGTTTGTGTCCTGTTGAAGGTAGTGGATCAGAACTGGTGCTGATCTCCAGTCTTTTGCAGGCCTGTCCTCGGTCCATACCCCAGGGCCACAGCTCCACATCCACTCGGCAGAGATCCACCTGGAAGCCAAACGTCAGTGTCACCTGATGGGAGAAGAGAAAAAGAGTATTAGCTATAAAGACTGTATATAGTTACAGTTAGTGATGATGAATATTATTCTAGGGTTGTAGTGATCCGATCAACTTCCTGGAAGCTATAGATGTTTTTATTAAGCGAGTGCTCACACCTGGGGCTAGACTGCAATGTAAGTGTTGTACAGTCATTCCCAGAACCAAATGAGTTTTTGGAGAATTTTGCTTCAGACACCAACCTCATGGTCGAAATGATAAAACAAACGCTCCATCACGGCAGAAAAAAAATAGCCATTCTTCCTCAGAGTGTCATGGTTTGTTGTCATGTGATTAAAAAGCTGATCTGACATGTTTGTTTTCCCAACTTCAGGTTTCACCCTTTTAATTATTCAAAGCAAATGAGTCACAACTCTTTGATAGTGTCCACATTAGTCTGTCACAAGACATACTTTGACCTGTTCATATATGAGGCAGACCGGAGCGCACTATTACAAAGGTCTTGGTCCTTCCCTGTACGTTTACCAGCAAACTGTAGTTTTTCTTCTATGTTCTTTTTGGACACTAAAGGATTTTGTCCCTGGCACATCTCCCATGCAGGCCAACTTTGCTCAATCTCCTTCTGACAGTAGCTGCAGCAGTTTGATGGCAACAGTTACAAGAGTTACCTGCAGGTCCTATGATGAAATGTTGTGGTTCTTAGTATCTGTTATTGGGCTGAATCAGCTGGGGCAGCAAGACGTGGAGTACATGGCACTGGTTTAATCTATGACACGAACAGGCACTGACTCCAGATGTCCAACACCTGTCACTATCCACGCTGGTTTTAATCATTGGCACCTAATCTGGAACCAGTGATTCTCACTTTTTTGATCTGAAGGTGTGATGAGTGTGTATATACATTTTCCATGTGTTTGATCTGTGTTTTGTTCATTATTTAAACTATGAAAAAGATTATAAAATGTCACTTTTACATAAATTTCACATATACTCATAAGTAATGTTTGAAATTAGATTTCCAAGGAAAGTAACCTTTATGAGGACAGAAGAATCTTCTATTACTAGTTAGAGAGTTCTTCCTACTCTTGGAGATCTTACCTGTACAGGTGGACGTAGGAAGTACTCCAACTTGAAGCCCCGCCTCCGGAGAGCAGGATCAGCTGACACAAGGTTTGAGACATCATATCCATCTGCACATAGCTGCAGATGACAAATGAATCAAGAAAGATTTTTGTTTTCTGTGAAGAACTTGAACAACAGTATCTTGTTTTTCATGCCAGCTTGATCAGCAGACTGTATTGAGGCATGAAACACTAAATGTCAGGATATATATCTCACATGTTCTCAAGTTCACACAATGATAAACATAAAAAACAGAGGATCAAATGAAAAGTGGGGAAAGGATGAAACATTTTGCTCAAGATAATACTGGTACATATACTTTTGAAGAAAAGAAAGAACATCTTTTATCTCCAGAAACTGGAAAAATACAGCCATGATCACTGTGAAAAATACATACAAAAAAAACATAACAAGGACAGATATGATTCAGTCTCCCACACACCACTTTGTCCTTTCCTTCTTTATTTTCACATCGTCCTCCACCTCCATCCTGAGCTATTCTAAGTGTGTGTACATTATTTCTTCCTGTTCATCTCGACACATATGGGACCAACTCTTTAACTCTTCAGAAGGAATGTATCCTCATAAGAGATTACACAAATGTGCCAGCAGTAATTGTTGCTAACATTACTTATGCCGCCCAAGTGTTGGAAAAGTCTTATAATAAAATATTAGAACTGCTGGGATAGTATAATAATGATGATAAACAACAAAAAAAAAAAGTACAGAGGAAGGTCCAGCTATGTGATAGGTCTATGAAATGTGTCACACCGACCTTGTTGCACTGAGCCGTTGTATAAAAGTGTGGTAGACAGAGATTCACGACCATTTTCACAACCCTGCAAAGACACAAACTGATTTTTGAGCTGTGTATGTTCCCATATGTCAGTGAGATCACAGGTCAAGGACAAAATGAGGGTGTTAAGTGAATACAGCTGTTTACGCTGAGCTCACCTCATAACAATACAACCTTTAACTGACTCACTGAACGATGTGCCTGTCATTGACAGTTTTCAGCAATGACTTCAAGGATGTAAGCTCATATAATAGCACGGCGTAGTAAAGGAAAAGACCTCTGGGTGGGCAATTAAATCAGACTCAACACAGAAAATACATTACCCATTAAATACATAGTGTAGAGTAGTGAAATTATTAGATTATTAATCAACAAATTAAAAAAAGGTTTAGCCAGTTGAGTAATTCATCAAAGAGTGATGTCAAACATTTGTCTCCAGCTTTTCAAATGTTGGGATTTACTGCACTTTTACATTTTATATTATAAATTGAGCATTGTTGGGAAGTTTTTATTTCTATTATCGACATGATATGGACACATAAGATAAGCCAATGGGTAGTTAAGCTGAAGGAATCAGCAACTAATAAAAGACAGAGTAACTAACCTGAGTACATTACTTTAAGCCCTGGGAATTTTTCAAAGTTCAAGGTTTTTATGGTCACTTACACAACATGCTGAAAACAGAGAGGTGTGAAAGACTGTTCCTCCCTCCCTCACAGGACACATAACATATACATCACATATAAAATACACACAAAAACTACTTTAATTGCAAAACTACCAGTCCAAACTACGGTTGATAGCCTGTAGATATAAAGAGAGATTACTTCAATGTATACTAATAGTGCAAAACAGGATAATATAAATATAGAGAGAATTTATGAAGTTTAAACTACTAATGCAAAAATGTGGGATAGTAAAATAGAGAAATTCTGAAAGTAAACTATCACTGCAATGAAACTCACTTGTAAATGTAATATTCGTTACATTATATGAGGCTGTAGTTTATTTTAACAAGAGTCTTAGTCGAAGTTACCTTATATTTTCTGTCTATTGGTGGTTAGCTGTAAATGACACAATGTTGTGGAATACAGGTTTATCCTAACAGCTGATGGTTGCTAGCACTATGATGTCGGCCGATGATTTCAACGCTAGCTCAGACTGAGCTGGGTTAGTCCTACATTAGCAAACTAAAGCAAATAAAGTTACTTTGCTTAGCCGTTGATATACTTGCCTGTTTCTTTATTTTGCTCCAGCTTCAGTAAGTAATCAACAGCTACCAGCTATAAGCTAGCACAGCCGGCACTACTACGGAAGCCGAGACGGGTCATACTTCGCATATGTGTTTCCGTCATTTGACAAAAATTCAATGGTTGCAACAAGTGTTGAGTAAATTAAGTTATAATGTGTTTAATTAAAATGCTTGTCCACTGACGTCCTTTCCGTACGGATTTAAATGTCTACGGTACACCATTTTAATCTTTTCAGCATTTTACAGTTCGTCTATCTTGTCTGTCACAGATGCATCTCCTCCACCTGAATGACAACAGCACTGCTCATCCTTACAAGATGCAAACCTCACAGCATCTCAAGGGCACCTCAGGAGGATGCACAATGTTCTTATCCAGGCATTGCTTTGTGAGAATAATGTTACAGCTTATTCACTATTATACTTCACTAATTAATTTCAGTGCCCCTTGACACACTTCTTGACCTCTGTGATGGTCATTAGGATTTTTCTCGCAGTTTTGACTTATACACATTTACTTATACATTTTTTTTTTTTTGCTACTTTGCTATATTACTCTTTCTGGACCTTATGCTTCAGTTTTTTGCAGAAGCTGATATAAACTACATTAACGTGTGCATATGAAGTGTTCAATACTGTTTGTTCTATATCGATCGTTCTGTGTATAAATGTTTCAGCAGTGAAAAGATTTATGAAATTTTAAATTACACTTCCCAAAGGTAAGGCAGGTTTCTGGCTGACTAAAAAAAAGTGAGCTTGTTTGAGAAAAGGTTGGTGATCACTGGTTGAAAGACTTCCAACCCCAAATGGATTTTATAGAGCCAGGTCCTGTAGTGGAAAGTAATTAACCGCATGGGCTTAAGTACTGTACTGGCTCATTTACAGATCAAAGGTACTTCCAGGTACTTTTACATAAATAGGCATGCTACTTTATACTGTGACAACTACAGTTCTTTTTATGTTGTACTTTAAGATCTTACATGCAAAACATAAAGTACATATATTGCTCCAGATAAACCATCTAAAAGAAATTGAAACTAGTAACTAGTAGCAACATTTGCCTAAATGACCAGATATACTTTATAATAATGTATAAGTAAATGTCATTATACATAGTTTGATTTCATGCCTTATTTGCTGTTAAAACGTTTATATATTTACAATGTTATGAAGTATTTCTACTGTGTGGCATTGACACTTTACATTACATTAAACAAAGCAAGAAAAAGGCAGTGGAATAAAATAAAAATGACTCCATGCTGCAAAGCTCAAACACAGGGACAAATAATTTGGTCAACAACAAATTGTGCTGAATTATTCACATATCTTTATTATTTCTGCTGAATTTTAACAAAGGGGTGGTTGTAATCAAGCCAGAGCAGTACTAGTAACATAAATGCAAACAATAAATTTGAAACATGTATAAAATCAGTCGCATTTTGTTCTATAAACAATGCAATACTGTAACTACATTTATCACCTACATCAAAAGGAACATCATTTTTGGACAGGGTTGCTATGATTGCACCATTATGGTAGGCCAGAAGGCTATCTACACAGTTAAAAAAAACACATAAAGGAAAGCTCAAATGGCACATATTTTCTTTGTCAGTTCACCATAATATAATAACAGTAATAAAGATGATAATACTATGTAATACCTTAGAGATAAGTTAATATTCTTGAGCAACATCTTTGTATGCTGGCATAAACAACACATATAAAAGCCATGATATTCACATCTGAGTCTACTGTACATCATAACTTGTGTGTAGGACACTACATAGTGCAGTTAGCCCGAATGCTCCTTTTAAAGAGGCAGACTCTCCACTTTTCTGATTTTTTTTGAAACTTCATTCTCCCCTGCTTTGTCTAAATGAACTATACAGAAGAAAGTAAACGTTTTCCAAGATATACACACTCCCTCTGTTTGAAATTCCAGTCTCACAAGCTTTGATGTACACTTTGCTGTACTTAAAGAAAACCCCTCTGCTCGTAATATATCTTCACTTGCAGTATTGCCACTAGTCCCTCTATCCTCAATCTCATAAGCTGAAGCTTTTCATATGTATACACACATGCACGCACTCGCTTGCACACCCTCTCACACACATTTACAATCTATAACTATTATAAGTATTTCTTTCTAGTATATTTATACATTCTATAAAATTTGTAACTTTGGGGATACTGACAGCTTTCTCAGACTTCTTGGCTGTGAATGCACAAAGGGAACGACACAATCATCATAATAACCAAATTCAAATTGTGTGCTTCCATTCACATTCAGATCAATGAGTAGAAATTTGAGCTGTGAGTGCGGTGAAAGCTCTCTACCGACCCCTAGTGTTCATGTTTAGTCACCACAGAGACTCTGAAGTGAAGGCGAACCAGGTTCTCCTACATCCTAAAACTTATTCTATTTTTAGCTGGGGCTGATTATCTGCTAAACACATCTATTTAAATTCAATTTGTAGAAAATATAAACTCTGTTGGTCTTAATAATGTGTTGAAACGGGCCATGCGTGTTGGGCCCTGTGCATGAAATGACTTGAATCAAGAATCACTCCGTGTGACCTTTGACGTGAATATCTGCTGGGATTTAAATGAAATAGTCTAGCCATGTGTAATAATGTCATGTAACCGGTTTGCTGACATTTCAGTTAAAGCACCAAAAATGATAATCACACTCTTGATTTTTTTTCTTTTTTTTTTATCCATTTCCAGCATTAGTCATTTTCTTATACATGCTGGAAAGAATAGAGTAAGGCGCTGTCTGGCCAAAAATGCAAGTTAACATCACACACTCTGACCACTACTTCTACTGTTACATAACCAGAGACACAGACTTACAATGAATAAATACCGCATTATATTCTTGCTGATCATTTCTGACAATATCCCTGATTGTCTTGGTCCTTTTCTAGCATTAAATGACTCATGTACGAGTGCTGTCGTCTAAACACTGTCATTTACCGTGTTGTTTTTCTGCCATTCATCAGTGTGGCACACTTTTCATGAACACTGATGATGTATGATTTTATAGTGTGCAACTAGTGGCAGAAAGGCTGTTTTGGAGGTTGAATGGATCATTGGTACTGATGGATGTTCAACTTCCGGTTCAGATGATCTGCTCGTTACTGTTAATGCTGCATTTTATAGTTGGCTTTTGTTGCTGTTCAGTGTCTATAGTTGCATTGAAAAGTATGTCAGACTGTACTGATTTATTCTATTGTAGACTGAGAGGTTTTTATGCTTTTTATGGTCTGCAGTGGTTTAGTGTGAAATGAATTTGCTTCATGGAGCTGTCTCTATATCTCAGTGGACTCTATCCTCTCCAGGCGTGAAGGTCCGGCCCAGGGAGGGGCAAGCTGGTGGAGGGAAGGAGGGCCCTTTTGGTCTTCACAGGGTGGGGAGAGGGTGAGGGCGATCG
>OOFC01016227.1:21010-31400 GCA_900323345.1 Pseudochromis fuscus | reverse complement strand
TAAAATCAAATTAAAACAAAACATCTCATGGGGTTAAATTATTAAATAGTTAGCCCAATATTGACCCAGATGTGGGTTAAAACAACTCAGCATTTTTTCATTTTGTCAGTGTAGGTTAGTAACACACACACACACACACACACCAGGTGTTGAGTAAGTCTCCAGCAGCAGGTGCAGGGTCGTGGTCCCTCGTGGATGCAGAGCTGAGCATCTTCCAGCCCTGAACCCTCACAGGGATCCAACAGCCTAAAACATGAATGAGCTACAACTACCATGGGATTAGCTCCACTACTGTATCCCCTACTCTCTGGAACCAATCCAAACTCAGATGTTGTGTAAATCATGCATGGATGTCCGTGGAGGATTTTACCAGAAAATCAAACACATGCGTTTCAATCTGCGGTTATTAAGATGTCATCCCACCACGTCTATCTGTCTCTTACTGCGGGATCTGACAGGTCAACAGGCTTTATGGTGGGCACTTCGTACGGTATGCTAACAAGTCACCTTAGCATACCAGGAGGGGACACAGGGGGAGGAAGAGCCCTGCTGTGTGATGGCATGGTTGAGCGGGCAGGATGGTAATGGACGGGGAAGATTAAAAATGATTATGGCAGAAGGGCTGAGGGGGGATAAGAGGTCCATTCTATAATGCAGACGATTATCCCTCTTTACTGATGCTGTTGATTACGACAGCACAGCACTCTCAGCAACAGGGGAAAACACACAAGCAGCACAATGTTTACAGATTTGTGTTATCTTAATTACTGTGTAATGACCAATAAAAACAACACCCCCCTTTAGTAAAGTCAGCTCATCCACCCACTCCTCTGAGTTTTTGGAGTTTTGATTAGTCCAGTTACTTAAAAATGTTTATGTCACTGTGCTATCCTGCAAAGGCAATTCTTATTTAATGTATTCAGGTGAACTGCACAAAAAAGGGCTCAAACAGAAGTTAATGATGCATTTGTTAAGCAGCTGTGGATTAATAAACATTCATTTTATGTTCTAGACCAGTGGTCCCCAACCACTGGACTGGGGCCCGGTACCGGTCCATGAGGCATTAGTTACCAGGCTGCACAGAAAGAATAAATAATTTATGTCATTTCAGTTGAATTGTTTATTACAGTTTGAAAGACGTTTTATTTTGAAAAACGACCGGATTCTCCCCGACATAACTTTTGCCTGTGCCTCTTTACATGTCAATACGCTTGTCTCAGTCATGTATAAAGTATCAGATATGTTACCCAAAAAAATAAGCCCTCAAACTATCAAAAATTATTAAAAAAACAAATATCTTTGGAAAGCTTTTCTGCAAAGGAGGAAACATTTGTGTTTTTGCCAATCGTGTTATTTTAGTTTTGCTGTATTTATTTGCCACCCCTTGAAAGTCGGTCCATGAAAACAATGCCTACATTAAACCGGTCTGTGGTGCAAAAAAGCTTGGAGACCCCTGATCTAGACTATGTGGAAGCACAAAAAAAGTGAAATAGCACTGATGGCCACTAGATGCAGTCTCACAAAAACTTTGGCTCCACTTGACTTCATTTCAGAAATAGTCATTTTCAATCATGAAATCCTCAATCAATATATTTTTTCCACAAGTCATTCTAATTCATCAGCTAAAGTGAATTCATCTTCTCAGTGATCTGGTCCATCTGAACATAATTTCATCATTATGTAGATATTAGCATTTAAAGAGGAAGATTTATGGGTGCGGTTAGTTTAGTTAAGTATTGAGACCAGACCTGAACTCCAGTCTCATACACATTGCACAGTGGCCTCAGGGTCAAAGGTCAGACCCGCTGAGTGTTTTTTTTTTATACACATACTTTTTTGTATGATCCATTCACTTGGCGTTGGTACCACTGTAGTTGCTTTTTTGCACAAGTTTGTTTTTCTGTTTGTCTGCCTGTCCATCTGTTAGCAAGATTACAGAAATAATGTCTTGATGGTTTACTTTTATTTTTTAACAGTTGAACGTTTTAAAAAAAATATATTGTTGCTGTTTCACCACAAGAGGGCAACAGTGTTCAGTCTACAGCATCACTACAGCTGCTTCGGCAGATGTTTGCTCTCTAGTTGTGTATTTGATAGCATGTAGACACCTTGTGTGTTAATGAGAATTAAACTGGAAAGATACAAAGCTACATTTTGCAATCAGGCCAAAATTAGAGCCACATAAAAGCAATTCTTCTGTATAATCTGTTTTTGTGGGTCAGTGGCAACCAGAAGAAGAGGATCAAGACAAAGATCATTAAAGTCCCAGACTGTCCACAACACACCACAGGACAGCAGCTGGAAGCTTAGAGCCAGTCCACTGCCTCAGCACCAAAACCACCAGCTCCTCACAACTTTCTCTTTGCTCTCTTCTCTGGACTTTCCCTCTGTAGACGCCGTGTCCTGTTCATTAGAGACTATTTATACTCCTCTAGTTACAGCTCTCATCATATCCCATGCATTGTTGGTGCTGGGTGAAAAAAGCCAAACTAACAATGGCACCTGGCTGCTATTTGTGTCTCATTATCCCACTGTTCCAGCAATTCAGCCTCAGAGACTTTCACAACAATAGCTGCAGTTTGGGTTACATTTTGAAGGATAGGCTTGTCGCTGGGCTCCTCTGCTACTACGTCTGCCTCTTGCTCTTCAGTAAGTAATAATGGATGTTTTTTCTCCTCCGTCTGTGTCACTTTAACGGCCTCTGGGCTGAAGAAACAGACAGTCCACTGTTGATGGCGGCATCATGGCCCAGCGCACCGCTGTTCCCATGAAGTCTCAGTCCCTTAAACCCAACACCACACACACACCCCCACACACACAAAGGCTATCACATGACCTCTGTACAGTGACGGGATAACTCATCTTGATGCCTCAGGTGTAACCACAATCAGGTCAGACACTGCAGGGTCCTGCTTCAGTTTCTACTCAAACAGCATGTGTCAACCCCAATGATGAGGTGCTTCAGCCTGTCCACATGTGGTGTCACCAGTACTGAGGAAACAATAAGAACACTGGTCAAGACAGTGCAGTACAGTTCAACAGTACCACAGACTGTAAACTCCACAGGCTGGGATTTACTGCAGGTCTGATGTTGACACCGCGCACTTGACATACCAGCTCACAGTGTATACACACTTACAAAAAACACTTGTTTTTACCCAGAGCTGGGTAAATATTGGACTAACTACATGCTGGGTTTATTTAACCCAGTGAGACGGGTTATTTTTACCCAACACTTTGCAAAATGTTGAGTAAAAACTAGAAAATGCTGAGTAAAACAACAAAATGTTGAGTAAAAACTTAAAAATATTGGGTAAAAACTGCAAAACATTGCGTAAAAACAGTCCATCTTACTGGGTTAAATTAACCATGCAGTTAGTTCAACATGTTTTAGTGTGTACTGTACATCTCTTTTCCATTTTCCTCTTTATTTATTAATTTATTTACTGAACTACAAAGCACTCAGACAGCACAAACCTCCACCAAGGTATAACCCAGCTGTACAGACTGAACACTGTTGCCCTCTTGTGGAGAAAAAACAATATTATCTTGTTAAAACATTTACCAACTATAAGAGTTTCCTTCATTTCCTCTGATTTTGAGTAAATTTTAATTATTTGCTGCTTTGTTACCTTCTCTCTAAAAATCATCAAGATGTGTTCAGTACATTTTCAGTAATGTTGCTAAAAGGCAGACAAAAATATAACAAATCAAGAAAAATCCAATCTGTTAGAATGAGTGGAGCATCTGTGTTTGTGCTCTGTGTGGTTCTTACATTCATTTAGATTTTTCATTTTTAATTCATCATAAAGCAGCAATGTTGAGGAGCTGCTCTCCATAATTTGTACCTTCATGTGTCATGTTGCAAAGATTAGATACATGGCAGATAGACCCACTGCCAAGGTTGGAGTAAACAGAGAGACTTTCTTAAAGCCTCCTGACTAATATCAACCTCTATTACCAGCTCTACTTATGTCAGTTCTCTACCACCACACCGCTGGCTGGTTTTGTATAATATCATGATGACTCGTCTTGTTTTGTCAGGCCTCATTTTCTTCTTCAAGATATGCAGAGCGGGCTGTGTGAACCAATCACAACGCTGACTTCAGCCAGCATCAGCAACCAGAGGCTGAGAGATGAAACCATCAATGAAAACAGGGTCAGACCACACACAGTCAATATAAAAACGCAGTCTTATTTAACACCACAACACTGCTTCAAGATTGTGTTTTCTGTCATTGCATTTAGAAACAATCATTTCATACAACACCTGCAGTTGAAGCTGGATTGTTTACCACTGTTTAATATCTGAAAATACTGAATCACCAGTCCTGTAAGTGCTCTGAAAAATGGGAAAATAAAGCATCTCCACCACAGTGACAACTGGGACAACTCCCATCTGCTAATGAAGATTATGTGATACGACTGAAAGCTTGATTCAATATACAACCTCATTTTGTTTTTCCCATTTACTTCCGCGAATGTTGTGTGTGAGTGTGTGTGTGTGTGTGTGAGAAACGCCGGCCAAAAACCACCGTCTAAGCTATTTCACAAGCACCGCTGAGCCTCAGTGCCCTCTGGCATTACAAAACTACTTTAGCAACCAATCAATGCTTCCTTCTCAGCGAACACATGGCTCCTAAATGGCTCTCTTCCTCTCTGACCTTCCTATTTTCGAGTAACACTGAGGGAACTGTCATTTCCAGATGGAGCTGACAACATGCTGCTCACCAACACCTTTCCCCTACGTCGTCCATCTCAGCCACACATTCTTCAACACCGCAATCCCTGAAAAGCTCGGAAATATTCACACAACCAGCTTAGAAAAAAGGCTAAACATAGCTGAACCCAAGCAACCAAAATAACCAGCAGTTAGTTTGTGTTCACCGCTCTCCCTGCAGCCGTTTCTTTATTTGCTCCATCTTTGGGATTGGTATCAGTGATAACTAATCCTGAGAGAGGCTGATGGGCGACTGGCACGCAGCCACAACAGCTGGTGTTTAGACTGGTTAGCTGAAAGAAAATGGGACGAGTGAACGATCAGGAGGTGCAGGCGCTAGACTGAAACACAGGGATCCTGCCTTGAATGGATATTTGGCATTTTTCTGATTCTTGCCTCCTCTGGCATTTAAGATATTCCTCCCTGGTACTAATTGGATCCGCTCCACTGCTCCCAAATGAGCGATTTTAGCACTGGACGCACCCTTTGCTTTTATTGATGAGTTCCATTAAGATGTCCCATCGACGCTGTAATGCAGCAGTCGTAAGCTCGTCTGCTGGTGTGTCTGTGAGACAGACAGATTTCTGCATACACTGTGTAATCCTGGATCAAGGCGGGAGGCCCTGGATGTTGGGGGGTTAGAATTTGTGGGTTTGTGCGTGTGTGTGTGTTTGCCTTCTGTGGGTGACACTAATGCTACCCTCCTGAGAGGTCAGAGACAGAGTGAAGTCCACAGTCTCCTAATCCTATTATCCATAGCAGTGGCAGCTGGAGACACACATTACTGTGAGTGTGATGCAAGTCAACACTGTGTTATACATACACTGTATATAAAAAATGGACACAGCCACCAGGTCTCAAAAAGGGGCCAGTGTGTAGTACTAGTTGCTTCTCTGCATATTTGAACATTTTTAATGACGCACAATGCAAAAAAAAAATCTGTGTTTGACATAATTATTAATTATATTGCAAAAGATGGTGGAAATAAAGAGACTTGAGAAAAATAAAAACTCAGTTTAGTGCCTGAATGTCCTCAAATGACACAAATGTAATGTCATAGACTGCATATAAAAGATGGATGCAGCCACCGGGTTTTAAAAGGAAAGTGCAAAAAAGTGCATTACCACCAATAGCCACTAGATGCTGACTCCAACAAACCTCTACCTCCAATTGACTTCAGTTTTTTAATAAAAGATTATATTCAATCATGAAGTCAAAACATTTTTCCTTCTGATGTCATTAGCTAAAGTCAACTCTTCTTATTCCTGATCTGGTGGTCGTGGTTAGTTTGATTGACAGCTCAGGTCTCCGATAATTTCACAGCTGGTTTAGAAGCTTTGATCTCATCCTCATTGGACAGTGTCCTCTGGTTCAAGGGTTTGACCCGCCTCCTCAGTCCTCCCTGGCTCTGGACGTTCAAATGCCAAACTCCTGGCTTCAAAATGTGCATCCACATTTCATATACAGTCTATGGTATTATGACACATGCAGGAGCATCACCAGGACTCCTCTGTATGTGAGCGTTCCTGAAGTCTTCAGATGCTCCTAAAGAAACAGACCAAGTTTCTTCCACTCTCCTGAATGATCAATAAAAAAGTCATTTGCTCCTCGAGACTGAGAGAAGCAGCAGCAGCAGCAGCAGCAGCAGCAGCAGCAATTCCTCTTACAGATAATAACTACAGGAAACCAACAGAAATAAAGAATTCATGAGAGGCCGGCCTCAGAGTGTACGGCTACCTCGGAGCTCCCATCCTCAGCAGGAGGCTTGATTTACATTCCTTACAGCCATCTGAAGGCGAAGGTGGGCCAACAGATAAACAGGCTGCAAATCGATGAGCGCACAAGTGGCGACGAGACAGAGAATGCAGAAAATGTACTAACAGTTAAGCTACACTTCACACTGATGGCCTCATTCGGTGCACACAGGGATAATGAGTTTTTAACAGAGGGAGGGAAAAGTTGTTTTCCTCGGCAGTCGTGACCTCCAACAGGAGGAGTGTTGGCATAAAGCGGCGCCTCGATGATGAATCGAGGAGAAATAAGCGAGCACAATCACCACACTGGCGCGCCTCGGTCAGCTCTGACAGGTTCAGCCTATCATCATTACTGCTGCGGCCCCCTTGATCTCAATCAGCCGTCGCTCCCTGTCTGTGTGTGAGCTGCGGGAACGATGACTGAGCTGCTGTCATTGTCACAGGAAGAGGCTGAATTCATCACGGTGGACAGGAAGTGCTCAGCTGCAGCTCAGGGGGAGTCAAATGGTCAGTCAGGGAGAGGCCGTAAAAGTGTAAATGTGTCAGGAGTACAGGAAGTGCAAGTGAACTTACAGCTACAACTGTGCTCTATATGATGGATTGAGAAACTTGAAATATGGGAAATATTATTTACTCCTCTTATATCCAACTATGGTCACGTCCAAACTCTTGGATTCAAAATGACACAACATTACCTTCATCCATTTACTATGCAGTCTATATATAAAACACACTTTATATTGTGATGATATTTTGATACCAGATTTAAACATACAGAGCAGGATGCTTCTCCCAGGTTGTGGAGGATGTTTGAATAACTGATTCACATCAAAATAATCGGCAGCTATTTTGAAAAACTTAAACTTTGGTACAGCTTTTCTAGTGTCAAGAACTGTGTCCTAGGGTTCAAGGGTCAGACCCACTTCCTCAGTGCAGCTAATATTCCCACAACTTTATGAAGATCAACATTAAATCACTGGGGTGCCACTTATAAAATGCTGCCTCCATTGACTGTAGATCAACCTGTTACCTGCTGGATGGTTATGAAGCGGGACGAGGGGCCTTCCTGCTTTCACACACATGGAGCCACATCCTCCAGCAAGCGGCGACCTGTCAAATATGACAGGTCGACAGCGCCTCAGTGAACATCAGCTGTTTTTTAACTACGTCACTCACAACCCAGTGACACCTCTGACGAAGATGAAAGTTGTACGTGGAAACATGTCAGGCATGTTTTTTGACGTGTCTGATCATAGAGAAAAGTTAAAAAAAAAAAAAAAACCATACAAATATAAACACTATGAACTTCACTGGATTATTGCTGGACAGGTTGGCTTTCAGGTATTGCTGTCATGATTTGATAATAACAGGTAAATGTTACAGCACCAGGCCATGCAGAAATAAAATGAATCCTGATTGAAGTAATATTTCTAAACCAAAATGCATCAAAATCTAATGCTAAAAATATCATTTGACTATCAAGTGTAGATATTAACACCTAGATTTATTTTATTACACCTGCCAAGGAAGCTGTGTTTTCACCTGCATTGGACTGTTTGTCTATTTATTAGCAACGTTACACATTTCAAGAACTGATCTATTTTTGGAGAGATATGATATCACCCAATCAAGTGACTACATTTTATGTGTTTTGTGCTCTGTTTTTAGTTACTCAATTTTCCTAAAGGATAGAGAACTAAAATAATAATTATTATAATCATGGTTTTTATTTTAAATTTTTGAGGAGGGTACTTTTCCTTGAAAATGGAGCAGTTGGTTCACTGCAGGACTTTATGCTTTGTTATGACCCATTGAGCTGTTATCAGTGATCGCCATGCCCATATAGGCTGTGCAGCTTACCAAGAAACACAGAGACCTTCCCCATTCAGGGAAACTAACAAATGTCAAGAGAGAATCGAGTTTTCAGTCACAACAAATGACTCAGCCGTGCAGTGTAAAAAGGAAGGTGTCTGACTAAGCTGATTTCTGAGGAAAACACTTTCACAGTGTCATACGTTTATTGTTTTTTTTCCCCCTCTTGCTTCTCGCTGACCACGGGAACGACATGTGTGAAACCGACCTCACACACAGGTTAACACACGTAGACAAAAACAAGAAATCTGAGTGGTTTGTAGTTGTAATTACACGGTGTCACACATCAATCACCAGAGTTTCTTGTAACTATTTCAGCCGTGTGGACCCGCACCGAGTCAAACTGCCTCTTATTTACAAAATAAAACTGCACTGGCTCTGTGCAGCTGTTTAACCTTGTGATGTGGGGTTAGCATAAACACAGTGCTGTTCTGGCTGCTGGTACGAGCTGAGCTGAACCACCACTCTGCCTTTAATTTTTAACATTTCCCTCCACCATGGTGAACTGACACTGACCGAGGCAGCTGTAAGACAACCCTGGAAATTAGGCCTGTGGCTCTGACACCTTCCATGACTCACCCCTGACTGAGCACCCGAGGGCAACTACTGTGTCACAAATGGGAAATCATGTGGTTTAATTTGGGAAATCTGATTTGTATCAAGACTGTAGGGGACACAGGAGCTGTAGTGGTGATTTTATCTGTGAAATACCCTGTTCCCATTTTTATGTGAGCAACAAAATACGCTGTAAAACCACAAACTGTATGTAGAAATGGACAAAACAATCAGGTCTCGAAAAGGAGGTCAAACCAGAAGTGCAAAAATAAGTGGAATACACTAGATCCTGGCTCCTAAAAACTGTAGTTTTCAATCTTTAAATACTTCAGTCCATAAGTCATTCTGATGTCATTAGTTATCCATTTGATCATTCAATCAATCAATCATTACATCATTAAGTAGATATTAGGCTTCAGAAAAAGTAAGACGTACAGGTGTGGATAGTTTGATTGACAGCTCTGATCTCCAATGAAACCAGCTCTGAACTCCAGTCTCATGCACATTGCAGTGTCCTCAAGTTCAAAGGTGAGACCCGCCTCCTCACTCCTCCCTTCATGTCCAAATATGGTCACTTCTGGCTCCAAACAACCAACATTCAAATGCCAAACTACTGGCTTCAAAATGCCACAAACCAACAGGTGATGTCATGTTAGCTTCGTCCACTTTCCATACAGTCTGTGTGTAAAACACACATTATACTGTGATGATATTTACTTTAGTCCATGAGCTATTTGTATAGGTTGATACGCTTGCTGCTGTTTTCCATTACTCCACCTAAAAACAAGGCCTTTAAAGGGGTAGTTCACCAGTTTTACACATACAGAGCAGGTTGCAGCTATTTTGAAACACTAGAAGTTAAAAATAAAAATTCAGGATTAAAAATGTTGGTACTGGATCTACTGAGAGTCACTCAAGTCTCTTTCCTTGGAAATGTGTCTCGCTCCAAGGCCAAAACACACAGCAAGTAACTGGAATACTCTGCCTCATCACCAGTAAGTATTTCCACCACTGACACCTTCCCCACACGTTTGACTCAGCGGCTCTTTACATCCACACACATGGACCCAGCAGCTTTCACGCAGTCATTTAAAAAGTTGTGCAAACTCACTTGTAGCTCGTTGTTATTGGCCATCATGCGTCTCCTGGACAGCCAATTAGAAGACTTCTGTTAATGTTTATCTCACTTCACAGCCGTCCGATCATTGTGGGCTGAACTGCAGCTGAAGTCCTCCTGTGGCTAAATACAAACAGTCCCGCGCTGGATGTCCTGTAAATGAAATAATAATGATAAAATGTTTGGAGACACAACAACAACCAGAGGACATCAGAGGAGGAGACCGTCACCTCCGGGCAGCAGGACGCCAACTCTTGGACTCCGGTGCGCATCACGCAGTGCAGGCTGTCCTGTGGTGGTGTCAGAGCCGCTGCTGCTGCTGCTGCTGCTGCTGCGGGATTTATTCTCATCATCTGGGAGGAAAATTGTCTG
>OOFC01016227.1:0-14481 GCA_900323345.1 Pseudochromis fuscus | reverse complement strand
GGGGGGGTTTCCAAAATAAAGTGACATCCATGCCACTGTATCTACAAACCAGCAGACAGAAAACATCATAGAGGCACTTGGTGTGAAATGTTTTCTCTCTGAAGTTGATTCATTTTGATTTGATTACTTTAATAACTACTGTACCAAACTCATTGCTGCTTCATTTGTCTGATGTCATCATGCAAGACAGCATGTCATATTACAATACACAGTAGGACTGTCACCTTTTAAAAAAAAGGGTCAAATTACATTAAAGACTTTGATGTTGTCTTCAATTTTTGTAGCAAAACAATAGCTTTGCATTAGTTTACTGAGAGGTCAATAGGGTATGAAATAGGCCAAACTGAGCACCCCCTGTTGGATCACAAATAAAACTACCTCAAATGGTCTTATAGAGAGAGACTGCAGACTATATTTCATGCAGATTGAACCTGAACTTTTCACCCTACTTGAACAAAATATCAAAATTTGGAATCAAAAAGTGACAGCCCTAATACACAGTACAGTACAGTACAGTACAGTACAGACAACAAGTAATTGAAGAGACAAATGAAGACAGAGGGGAAAAAAATGACATTTAAAAAAATAATAATAAAGCATTGCAGCGTTTCACATGTGATGAGTTGAATTGCATTGTTCCCATGCATAAACGCAAAAGTACACTAAAGGTACCCAGGGAAGCAAAGGTGTCCCCAAAACACAATCCTGAGTCATAGTCTCATCAATATGTCATGAACAAGCATTAACTATGTAGGAAATGACCAAAGCTACAAGTTCAGAGGAGACTGAGGTGCAAGTGTGTGTGTGTGTGAAAGGTTTGAGGAAATAGTTCAGGTGCTTCAGAGGAACAGGAGCTTGGAGGAGAGGGGGAAGTCTTGGATTCATGCGGATTATACCAAGTGGAGATGTTCATGTCTGTGTGTGTGGAGCATGGAGGACGATGCAGACTGATCTGAGCAGGTTTCACTCTACTGCGAGTGAAGAGAGCACTTTCATATAAAAACCTTAGGAGACAACAGGAAAGGTGTGTGGTGTCTATTTGCCTAACTGCTGTTGAAGGTATCCTGTGGAGATTTTTTTTTTTTTTTTTTTTTTAGGTGTGGATCTTTGGTCTATTTGTGGGAAACGTGATGCATATTCCTGTTGTTGATTGTGCGTTACTTCAACTGTGACAGCTGGATGTGGTAAAGCAGCAAGAAATGTGGCTAACAAAGGCAGAGAAGAAGAGCATTTCATTGATAATAGTGGGAAATCACTGGTTTTTGAGGAAGCCTCCACGGGGCACCTTAAGTGAGCACCACTTGATTGGTCACATAGTGTGAATTTGAAAAATGTTATGAAGGCCTTTGAGCATGCTGGACAGCAAACCACCGGGACGCCGACTCGGATCACCTCTTTGATTTGACCAAAATTCCATTGTAGACACAACACCATTGTAACAATGTTGCATCACTGTTTGCATAGACATGAACACACAAAGACACACAGAGGACAGGTTAAGTTTCAGGCATGCTGGATCCGGAGGGAAAATAAGAAACAGGAACAAAATGCCTTGCAATGATGTTTTAATGGAATTTTGAAAGATAACCTAGTGTGAACCATTCATTTATGAACATGTCTAGTGTAGAACTGTTTCAAATTTCAGGTAGTACACAGTCTTTTTGTTAGTTAAACATGCAATATACTGTTGAAATAGTAAACCAAACGCCCACTATGAGAAGCTTTTCATCGAGTGTAAGCCTCGACTGTGATAGCCATGTAGGATTATGCGGGGTCTCATCACAAACAATAGGCTAGTCGTTAGTCTCTTCTGGAACACAAATGATCAGCTAACTGAGGCTTGAAGCTTAGCCACTTAAAACCAAATGCCTGAAACACATACCGTACGTGACTCCACTTTATATACCTTAACAATCTATGCAGAGAGCGTAGAACCTCTTGAAGCACACATTTAAAAAAAAAAAAACGTCACCAACTGCAATCTAATACTCCCATACCTACCTCCACAAATCTGTCAGCCGTGTTAATATCTAGCCTTTGTTTTGATAGCTAAAAGTCTTGAAACACAAACTTTTTTTTTTTTAAAGAAGCATGTGACTATCGCTATGGTGCTGTTGAACATGGAGCGTGTGTACACAGGGTAGGGAGGACCAGGTTTCAACAGAAACAAACAAAAAAAAAAACAAATAAGCAAATACAAAACAAAAAAATCATTGACATTTGTTCGGTAAAAACAGTAGGATAAATACACAATGAGTCCATTTCAATCCATCTGTGTGTTGTTTTTTTTTTTCTTTTTCTTTTTTCGGTTTAAAGGCCCAGCCACATTGGACCAATCAGTCAATACCCCATCAGGGGCTACAGAATATGCAGTGTTACTTAAAAAGAACATTCTACTAGAAAATGGTAGTAGCTATTGTACATAAAGGAGTTTAAGCCAGACACTCATAACCATGACCATAACAGTATGAAAGAGGGAGGCTTCATTTAAAAATTGCTACAGTCATTTTTTTCCATCTCCTTTGTTCATTTTTTAAACTCTTTTCCTACAATCTTGCTCTCCTTTTTTTTTTTCTTCTTCTAAGCCATCTAACCCAATTGGAGAGAAAACAAACAACAGGTAAAGGGGGAGGGTTGCAGGGAAAAGGTGCATTCCAGGGGTAACAGGAGGGACTTATACGTTACCTGCCAGAAAACTATCAGTCTTATCACATATGGTAGAGTAGTAGGGTGGCTGGCTGTCGCCGGTGTCGGATTCCTGGGCTCCGAGATGGTGAGTGGGCTCCAGTGGGTCGACCTCCTCCAGTTGGTCCGCTGCCATCTTCCCCCCCAGCATGTAGTGGTGGTCATCCAGAGTGGGATGGTGGTCTCCCTCGTGGCCCAAAGGCATCAGGTCCACGGGTCGGCCCAGTAGGTCCTCTGCCTGGGCGGCGGCAGCAGCTGATGGGAGGGTCAGCTCCTTGATGAGGGAGGGGTCCTTGGCCTCCTCGGGAAGCTGCTCCTCATTCTCCAGGGAGAAGATCCCCGGGCTCTTCCCGCAGCTCTCAGCCATGGAGTGGGCGTTGGAGTTGGATGTGGTGCAGTCGAAGCCGTAAGATGCGACGGAGTTGGCCGACTGAGGGGTGGCCCCACCTCCGTCCTCTTCGCCCTCTCCGGCTGGTGCGTCTCCTGCCTCCTCATCCTCCTCAAGAGCAGGCAGGTTACAGGTGGGAGGAGGGCTGTCGAACCCAGCACTTTCCCCCATCATCATTGGTGCGTCGGGGTCATTGATTTGCATCTCGCCCTCTGTGTCGCTGGCCTCGTCTCCTGAGGTGGAGGGGGAAGAAGGGGCGGATGCCGGAGCAGTCGGGGGTCCCGTTCCTAGGACCTCGTCAGCAGGGAGCGTCTCAGCCTCCTCCTCTTCACCATCCCCTTTCTCCAAGTGAATACCCAGGTCCTGCTCCATGTCGGGCTGGACTGAGGCAGGCACTGGGGTGTGCTGTTTGTCAGAACGGGATTCGACCCCAGAGCTGCTGTCGTAGTCGCGGAGTTCCTCTGGTGTACTCGTCTCGCTGCTGCTGTGGGCGGCCAGACCTGCGCCACTCAGGGTGCCACTCATGCCTACAGCTGGGCCGGCAAGTACAGCCTCTTCAGGAGCTGAGCACTTCATCTCCTCGTGTCCCGGCTGATAGTGCTCGGGGTCTTGAGGAGCGAAGGAAGGGGCGCTGCTGTCTAAACAGGCCTGGGCGGGAGACTGGGTGGGTGTCTCGGATTCAGCTGCGCCATGGTCTGACACAGGGCTGGGGGAGGAGACAGAGAGCAGTGAGGCTGGTTGAGCCCAGGTATCACCAAATGGGTTGGTCTGGCCCCAGGAAGAGGCAGGGGGGGCGCATGGCAGAGGCCCAGAGCGATTGAGGTTGTCTAAACGCTCCTCGTCATTATTAAAGTCATCTTCATCTGCGTTTCCACAGCTCTCCGTCACTCCTTCACTGTGCATCTCCACATCCTCATCCTCCTCCTCGTCTCGTTCCTGCTCCTGGAACCCTTTGTGATGCTCCTCTACTTTCTCTGAGCTCAGGTCCATATCATCCACTCGCTCACCCTCTTCATCTTCGTCCTCCTCTTCCTCATTGGCGAGAGTTTCTACATTGGGAGAGCCCATGAGGTTACCATCTCCCTCCGAGCCACGGAAGCTGGTGTCGACCAGGGCGTCTGAGCTCTGGGTGCCCTCCAATATTGCGGTGTGCTGGGTGCTGCTGAGGTCGGAGACTCCCTGCTGCCGACTGCTGGTGCAGCTGCTCACATCCTCAGAGTCCATCCCAGACAGCAGGTCGTCCCCGTGCCACCCTGCAGAACCGCCAAAGGCTGATGACCGGACTTGGAACTCCTCAGAGGGCTGAGACATGCTCATGTCAGTGATCATTGACAAAGGCTGATGGCCTAGTCTCCTCTGTTCCTCATCCTCATCTTCCTCCTCATCATCATCGTCCTCGTTGATCTCCTGATCGGCCTTTTCCACTGCCTCCTCCTTTTCATGGGGAGAGATGAGGTCTTTGGGGGTGAAATCATCCAGAGGCGAGGCACCCAAAAAGTGAGGTTGTGCTGGAACATTAAAGGGCCCAGGAGCTGTGGAGGTAGGCATAAACAGGTTCTCCTTCTCCTCATCCTCATGCCTCTCCTCCTCTTCGTCCTCTTCATCCTCCTGTGTTTCAAACTCCTTTTTCTTTTCCTCCTCTGTCTGGAAGTCCATCATATTGGCCGGGTTTTGGACCTGGTCCCGGTCCCAGGGGTCAGACGGGACATGCATGTCCAGCAGAGAGGAGGCATTCTGTGGCTCCCTGATGGGAGAAGCAGGGGCTTGTGGAGAACAAGGAGGAGACATGACAGTAGTTCCCAGAGAAGGGACTGAGCTGTTGACAGATTCCTCGAATGTGAACGGGTCGGCCTGGGCGGACAGCTGCACACTGGAGGCTGGTTCATGGACAGGGGGCTCAGGAGATGGTTCTCGTAGGGGTTCTGGTGTTGGTTCTCGCATGGGTTCAGGTGTTGGTTCTCGAATGGGTTCAGGTGTTGGCTCTCGAATGGGTTCTGGGACTGGTGCAGAGAATGGTGTCGGCATGGGCTCTGGTGTTTTTTCTTGTACTGCTTCAACAGTTGCAGCAGATGGCTCCACAGCTACATCTTTAGAAGGTTCTGACTGCTCCGGCCCGGCTATGACAGCTGCCGCAGTAGCGATAGCTGCAGCCGCAGCTACTGCTGCCGCTATTTCTTTTTCAGGTTCAGCAACTGTTGCAGCTTTGGGGCCTCGTTTTACAGGAGTTGGGGTGCTGCTTCCCACCGTCTTCTTGGGGCTGGAGGACTTGGGTGCAGCTGTTTTGGAGACAGGGGTCTTAGGTGTGGTCTTACTCTCCTGTGTTTTGGGGCGGCTGGGCGTCTTTAGGTCTGCAGCCTTAGTAGTAGTTGCCTTTTTGGCGCCGACTTCTGATTTTGAAGCTGACTTGGGGGTCTCAGGTTTTGCCGACTTTGTTGTAGAAGGACGGGTAAGGGGGGAGTCTGTGGACTTTTTGGCTGCTGGAGTGGCTGGTTTGGTAACATCTAGGAAAACAAAAAAACAGAAGAAATGGTTAAACAATCTTATAATGTACAAAGTAAACACATTTTATTTGATAACAAGTTAAATATGTCTGATATTGAGTTCAAAGGGATTAAAGCAAGTTTAGAGGGATTGATTTGAATGATTTGTTCTCGACATTGGACTCATGGCTATTTTAATTCTTTCAAGTGAGTCACTGCTTTCAACACAGTGAGTCACTCTCAGTCGTTTGCCTCTTATCTCCAACATGGTTCAGCTTCTGTTAGAACTGATAATGTGAAGCCTTTCTTCATTCTTTTCTGTAGCGTACCACAAGGCTCCACATTAGGCCCAATTATAATTATCCTTTGTGTAGATACAAGTCCTCTGAAAAACCCAGTTGTACCTTCCAACTGAAAACTGGTCATTCTTACCGTTTTAACACCATTTTGATACATCTGAATTGATTTTAGAAAGTTATATCGTAGAAAAAATTCTTACATCTAAACCAAAATAAGGTTTAGTGTCATCCTTGATTGTGGCTTAAAATTGAAACCAATGCTAGAAACCATAGTTTGTTTTTATCATGACTTGCACCATATTATACCTCCTTATTTCCTGTTAGATTCCTCAGATCTGCTGACCAATCACAACTGATTATTCATTCTCTAGCAAGCAGTGATGGGACAGTTGGTATTGTTAACCCTAAACTGATTACTACTTGGATCGTTCTGCTCTTTATGTTTCCTCAAAACTCATCTACAGACTCAATTCTTTCTTTAGTATTTTGATAGTCATCACAAAAATGTTTTTTGTTTGCTATTTATCTGTTGTCCGTGCTTTATCATTGTATTTTTATGACTTTATCCAGATAGTCGATGCTTATATTTTCTTAAATATGTCTGTATTTTAATTTAATTGTTGACTTTTTTTATTTTTACCTTTTTTCAACGGGGTTGTGTTCCTGGATGTCTGTGATGCTGGAGGTTTGCCACCAGAGGGGGTAGTGGAGGTTGATTTGGGGGCAGCAGCAGGCCTGGTAGAGGGAGTTTTAGGGGTTGCAGGTTTGGCTGTAGCTGTGGAGCTCTTGGCTGTGGTTGAAGTGGGTGTCCGAGTTGAGCTCGTAGCAGGACGAGAAGAAGCTGTCGTGCTGGTGGTAGGCCTGAGGAAACATGACAAAGAAGGAGGTTAGGAAATACTGAGCAGTACTACAGCCTATGTCCTTACTCTTCATGTCACTGGTTCTACTTAAACTCGTGTACAATCCGACATCCCCTTGAGACAAACACATTAAAGTGAACTTGATAGAAAGTCATTTCTTCAGTTTCAGAAAACAAAGAATGAAGATTAATTGAAGTTGACTCAAGTGTTAGAGTTTCCAAGCCACTCATGTCTCGGGGCAGACATCACGTCTCACCCCGACTGTGTGCTGATCAACTCTATGCTGCAAGTGCTTCAGAATGGTTGTGACAGGGAGCAAGACTCTGACATGCTACCATTAGTCACTTCCACTGCCAGAGGGTACCCCGAAAAAACCACAAGTAGGGCTGCTCGCATGGACTGGAAGAATAAAATAATGTGTTTTTATAGGGTGGACAAGTAGCCAAGACCGAGAGCAGCCTTTCAAAGAGAGAATCCAATGAGAGAACCGGTTCACACGAGGAAGTCACCACTGGAGGCTGGCGTCTCAAGGACAAGAGGGCAGGCTGACACTACTCATTAGTACTGATGCAGAACTCAGACCAGAAAGAGAAAACCCATGCTATCTACTTTAAAATTCTTACATTGGTTATTACAAGTACATCTATTTGTCTGACCTACCCGCAATAAATATCCTTGGTAAATCCTTGGGTGCTTCCAAGAAAGTCTTTGAGATCAGGTATTACCCAAGAAATAAATTATTCGGTTTTGGGCCAGATGAGTGGATGAAATCCTGTCTGAAAAGAGACAATCCTTATCTCTTAAAATTAGTGAATGTTTTAACAAGATAGTGTTGATGTTTCAACACTAGAGGGCAACAGTGTTCAGTCTATAGCAGTCTATTATGCCTTGGTGAATGTTTATGTTCTCTGGGTGCTTTTGAGTTTATTATATTTTTTCATGTTTTACCTATTTTACCATGTATATTACTGTCATACTATTTTGCTATGTTGTCATCAGTTCAGTAACCTGTTTCATTTTAATGAAAAGTTGCTATACAACAATGTTTGACAAAAGATAAAAGCAAACTATGAGCAAATGGTGTGTCATGAAAGATTCTGTCTTTAGTACATGAGCATTTCAAACACTGATATTAACAGGCCTAGGCTGAGCTAACTCCACAACCCCATGACAAACTCCCCCGAGGGGCTCTGAAGTGAAGCATTTTGGGAGTTGAGTCACATCAAAACCCCAGAGAGGCATCCTGACCCCATCAAACCATGTCCCTGATTTCCTGTCTATGCCTCCCTACCCATGAGGGAGCAACACTCGGGGGCAGCGTGTGTCAGGCCCGCCTGCCCCGGCCGTCCTGGCCTAGAAGTTGGCTTCTATGTCACGTCTGAACGAAGTAACCTACATCTAGTAGTCCTGACAAGGCTGTGGTGTGCAATCTCCTGGGCCCGCGCTACACTAACTGCCCTGTTTCTAAATAAAGAATTGAGTTAGTACTGGCAGAAAGAGAACAGGCGACCGGAGGGAGGTAGAGGGAGAGTGAAGATGGCTGGGACTATGTTAATCTTTAATACTGAAAGGAGAACAAAAATAACTTCTCCAAATCCCCCCCAACCACCACCACCACCACCACACCCCCTCAGCTGGAAACACTGGCTATGCTAAAAGCACACACTCATTGTGTAAGGGCAGTGAAGTATCGCGTGCTACTCACAACCTGGCAAATGCAACGGAATACGGTTTTGGTTAATGTGAAATAAGATTAAAGTCAAGAGAGCGACGGGTGGCAACACAGTAGGGGTGTGGTCAGGAGTTCAAACAAGCTTTTGGAGCTGATCATCCAGAATTGGCTTAGAGGGGAGTGAAAGGTGTGTTACTGATACTGAAGGCTGCTGGATCATGTCAGTACCATTGTGCAAATATAAAACCCCTCTGGCTATGCAAAACTGCTGATAGACTAATCTGTGAAATATTGATTTAGTGCGTTTGAAGCCGACTCTGTTTACTGGAAAAATCAGAGCGGATGTAAAACGCTGAGGGGAAATATGCTCGTAAAATTTGCTAATGTTCTTGTAGCAAAACAAATCCCTCTGCAACTGTGTGAAAGACACAAAACGAGACAGAGAGATGATTATTAGCTGGCTGTGAAGCCTAAAAAATCTTTGTGACAATAAAACCCTAACTTTAGTCTCTTTTCTGGATCTAAGTCCTGTGGCCTGAATGAAGAGGACGTTAAGATTTTAAGCTCTGAATGAAAATGAAGTGCTGCCTGAAGTAAGAGTAAAAATAAAATAAAAAAAAAGACAAGAATTACAGGGAGAGGAGAATGAGGAGAATTAAAAAGATAGAGACTGGCATTAGAGATGAAGTATGCTAATGGGATCTTCAGAGGGAGCATTCACAATAATCTGTCTGATAAAAGGAATACGCATAATCCAAAAAGGCAGGAGGAGACTTTGAAGAGCGCTGGAAAATTAACCAGGTCACTGAAAAAGAGGAGAGGCAAGAGGGAGTCAGAGAGAGAGAGAGAGAGAGATTTGTGTCAAGTGTTGCTGATGTCTATATTGGCTCTATCTGGATTAACATTTGCTCATTTGTGTGTATTTTCTCTTTCTTTTTACCCTTTTCCAGACGTCTTGTAAATTACTGCCAGCGTTCATAAAGAAGAACAAAGACAGAAAGACAAAGAGATGAAGATGAGTGAGGGGGGCAGAAAATATTTATCTTATATCAGTGTTTTCTTCATGATTATTAAATAAGAGCGTCCTTACTGTCACAGTATTTTCAGAGATAAGGCCTGAGCTGAATGAGGTCTTGTGTGTTCTGAACTTGGAGGCGTTTTTAACACAACGCCTCGATACACTGATGCTGGATTCTGTAATTAAGTTCACAGTCAGCTGAATGACTGGGAAGGCTGGGAGAGTTATTGTGGTCTTTAAATAATGCGCCTACATTTGTCTCAAAGCGCTGTGTTTCATTGTGCACATTTCACCACAGGCCTTGTTTGGAGCAGCAGTAATAAATTGAGGTTAAAGCAAACCTACTGGAGCTGAAACATCTGATGACGGTTTAGCTGCTACGGGCGCGGCAGCGAAGCACTTAAAGTTCGCCTCGGCCGCCTGAGGATCGCCAACGACGCTTTAGGTTTCTCTCGGCATTTCTCCCAATCGCAGGATGGATCGCTGTGTGTCAAAACATGGCTGCCTGCTGGTGCTGCTTTGTTGCGATACAAACGGGAGTCGGGCTATGATTTAAATAATGAGATCCATTAAAAGGGGCAAAGTGAATGAGCAGCAAAGCAAGCGTGGCAGGCAGACATCTTCCCCGCAGCAAAGGCAACCGACTGTGGCGGAGAGGAGCTCCCTGCTCTGATGACGGGCAGCAAATTAAAGATGATGCTGTTGTTAATTAAGCAGCTGAAATGTAGAGGCAGGATCGTCACACTGGTAAATGACCCTCATCAGACCCCTTCTTTCTAAAAGGGCTCATGATTATTGGATCTTCTTTTACTGAAGTATTTTTCAAAGAACAAAGAAAAGCCCTGAGCTACAGTGGTGTCTGTCTACCTGCCTCTGGCATGAAAGCAGAACATGTGCATGTCCATGGTTAAATATTCAGGGACTCTGTTTGGTATGGGCGTGAACCAGCTGTATAGGCTGGACAAAATATTGTTGCATTCTGCCATTTGTAACCAATATAACCAATATATAAAAATGTTTATTTTTAAATGCTATTCATCAGTATTTTGTTTTTGCTCGTGATGTTCATCTGTTAACACAATTACAGACAAACCACTTCACAGATCTTGGTATTACCCAAAAAAAAAACATGATTACATTTTGGGCCAGATCAGATGAAATCCTACTTAAAAAAATCCCCAAATCATATAAAATCCTTATCACTGCATTAACACGAGAACAAGAGGACAGCAGTTCAGTACAGCTGATTATGCCCTGGTGGATGTTTGTGCTCTCTGAGTGCTTTCCAGTTTCAAATGTAATGTGGGAAACAGAAAATGAATAAAAATACAAATTAAATTAAAGAGCTGAAAGAATTGTTTCACTCATGGCTCAATATTGATCAATATATTTTATGTTCAGATTTTATTTGAGACTATAACAGCTAATATATGAATGTGGGAGACACAAAATCACTATTTTCCATAAAGCATTTTTTTCAATATCCATCACACCTGCCACATGTCTGCAGCCCGAGTGAAACGCTCGCAGACATCTCTGTCTCGCATTCAGACACATCCGCCTCCTCCTGCCCCTCCCTCCGACTCATTCCCACTACATCCATTTAGTAATTGGCTCTGCGGCTACACCCCAATAAAACCATGGCAGCGGAAGACTGCATCACGGAGCCATCGGCCACACCCATAGCACAGGACTGAAGATTTACAGCCTGCGCAACATGTCGTCTGCTTCGTGCTGGACTGTTGTTGAACGGTGTCTGGGGCAAGGACCCTGACCACCACACACACACACACACACACAGAGACCATTACATCAGCAGTAATTTGTTGGATCATGAGGAGGGCTGCATTCAATCCACTCCAATAAAAATGTATCATCCCTGAGGGACCATCAGCAGGAAACAGCATGACTAATGTGGGAACATAGGTGGCTGGAATGAGAGTGGGTAGCATAAAGCTAGGCTCATGCTATCTCCACTGAGTTTGTACATTAAGGACTGAGTACCCTTGCTCTGCCCTCTGATCTACAACCAAGCAATATTTCCCCGTGTTTCACGCAGAGGGACCCTCTGGTCCTCGTCCTCCTTGCTCACTCACACACGGCCTGCATACACTCAATGTATCTCTGGCAGCAGTGATGGGAGCTCAGCAGGGACCGCATGACTTATTCAACCATGTAGCTTCTATACCGCACTGCCACCATTTTTGTTTTACTTCACGGTGCTGCATCCTCAGACAGCAGGCAGGGCAGGAAAGGCAGGAGAAAGCAGCTCGGCGTCACGTGCACATGTACCACGTGTGCAGCGAGCCAGCATGTATGATGCCTCCCCTCCCCCTTTTACCTCCATATCATACTGAGTAATATACCGGCAAATGAACACATGCTCTGCATTCTAATTGCACGCCGTTCCCGAGCACCACATGCGCACACAATAAAAAGCACCTATACAGAGAATAAATGGAGAGCTGTTGCACGCTGAATACCAGTGTCCAATTATGAATGCATAACTGGACATGAATCATCTTTGCAGCTGCTCAAAAAAAAAAAGTGGAAATATTTACACACTTAAGCTGGGATATAAAGCACAAGCATAATGTGATAATCAAATATCCTCCATGATATTTGTCTTTTCTGTTTGAACAATAAACTGGCTCAGTTATTTCCTGCATGCTGTAGGCAATCATCTCTGAACAGCAGGTGCACACATGCACCTACATACATACAAACACATAGTAAACATAAGAATGAAAAATATAACACATCCAAAAATATAAAAACATAGAAATACATGGACACTAAAGGGAGCAGGTGCAGATATCTTTAACCTGCGGTGATACATCACTTTGAATTTCTGCACCCTCACTGACCCGCTGCTGTTCTCCTACATAAAATCTTTCCCTCAACTTACACTCATTGTTCTATTTAACGACTAAGACGTTAAACAGGACAAAAGGATGAGCTACAGCAAAGAGCCACTGGCAGCAACAACTATAAAACCTAATTCAATTCTGCTGAAACCTCGGGCTGAATGAACAGTTGTGAGTGGCTTTAAATCAGACCGACGTCACTTAGCGAACCTGAGCTTTTTTTTTTGTCTGATAACTGTAACCTGTTATTGATGGGATTAAATCAACTTAGACTTCTTGCATACTGACTGAGTGTGTGTCTGACAATCTCTCCACCACTCCACTGATAGCGGGTCTGAATTAGACAGGGAGTGAGCTCGGAAAAGAGCAAAATCTAATTAAAGCTGAAATTTACGGCCCTGTCAAAGCCCATCACGTATACAACTGCTGACGTGCGTGCACACACACTTAACGAAGTGTGCCTACGAGGCTACGTGGTGCTGTCAGAGGAGCCTATCGTCAATAACCGTTATACCTCTCTCTTGGGGATTCATATGTAGGTCTACTCCAAGCAAACTCCTTTTCTGGGCTGCTCATTTACTTTATGTAACACAGTATGTGAACTAACAACACAAAACACTGCATCTTATGTTGTCTTTGTATAGTCAGATCTGACCTGATTCCAATGGCAAATTCAGTTCAGTCTTTTGACAAATTGATTGATGATTAGTCCCAAAAATGTATATTTAGTAAACACACTTACTAATACAACATGGGTGAAGGAAGAAATAATAGTATCAGTGATGCTGACATGTGATTCTTTGAGTAATACAACTGTTGAAGTGATGAGCTCAAATTATTTACAGGATTTCTAATATTAATGTGAAACAGTCACGCAATAATCCTTTAAATATAGACTCCACTCATGAATAAATAATCTGTCTGTATCTGTATTTACTATGATGCACATTTAAAAACAAAGATGATTCAATTTCAGCTACAAATTGAATTACGTGTGATCTTGATCCTCATCCTGAGAATACTATTGAATGTTTGCTGTCTTTAGTGTGAGGAATTTTATTTATTCCAAAACAAGAGAGCCCTCCACCATGGTATAATAGTATAGACTACACTATACACTGTTGTTCTCTTGTGGTAAAATAGCAACACTATCTTCTCAAAACTTTGAACCACTACAAGAGATATGATTCTTCTGAGATTTCTGGATTATTTTCTCAAAAAAAAAAAAAAAAAATTCATTGAGATCAGTTCACAGTTGTTTTTCTGTAATGTTCCAAACAAATAAACCAACACAGGGGAAAATATAACCTCCTTGGCGGAGGTAAAAAAAGAAGTTCCTCGTCAGTAATTAGAATCGAAATCGCCAGGATACTTCCTAAAGGTTGCACAGCGAGAGCTCTGCACTGCCCTGGTGATTACCAACATGCCCTTGTGTAATTCTTTTTAATGAGATGTTTGCACATCAACCATTGTATAAAGCTGTAATCTGAGTGTAATCTCCACAATCCAACTGCTGCATGTGGCACATGGAGAGTGGAGGAGGGAGGGGGAGGGGATCTTAAACACCTTGCTGCTGGTGCAGGGTACAGGTCATGTACAGTGTCATGGACTAAACAGAGGAGATAAAACACTACTTTGCTCGCTGGATGATGCAAAAACCTTCGATTTCATTGTGTGTCCATATTCTACTCTGTCTTAAAGGACGATGTTAACAGTTTGTGAATTTCACTTATCTTCTTTCTTGCTAAGAGACAGATGACAATATTAAAACCATTGTGTGCAAAGCTTTGACAAGCAGCTGGTTTACGTAGTAAGTAGTAGTGAAGCCTGAAGAGTAAATATGGAACTGTCCAAACTGACCGGCCCATCTGAAGCTTTTTCATGTTTTACATTGATTCAAAAACAAGACATACCAGGTGAAGATGTAATCTGTAGAAGGGCTAGCGTGCATTTTGTTATCTTTGGACAGAGGCTAGCTGCTTCCCGCTGTTTATGGACTTTGTGCTAAGCTACCATATTTTCCAGGCTATTGAGCACACCTGTCTATGAGCCGCTATTGAATTTATTCGAACAGTTTCATGTGGTCCACTCTGGCCGGGTCTGATGTGACGAGGCTAAATGTATCGGCGGCACGGAGCTTGCTAGCTTGTAAAAAGCCAACGAGCTTACATGAGCCACACCGGTGTTTAAGTTCAAAGTGTCAGAAAAAAGT
>OOFC01016226.1:0-14194 GCA_900323345.1 Pseudochromis fuscus | reverse complement strand
TGAAGACGACTGGAGACGCTAGGGAAATTAGTTTTTGTTCCTGTCGAATTTATGTAAAAGCAAACTTATTTTAAAAAAAGATACTGGTCATTTGGTTGCTTTGTTGTGATTTTTCTTTCTTTCAGTCTTGGTCTTGTCTTGGTCTCGACCTCTAAATGTCTTGGTCTTTTCTTGATCTCGATACGCTCTAGTCTTGATAATGTCTTGGTCTTTTCTTGATCTCGATACGCTCTAGTCTTGATAATGTCTTGGTCTTGTCTTGGTCTCGATACTCTCTGGTCTCGATAATGTCTTGGTCTTGTCTTGGTCTCGATACGCCCTAGTCCCGATAATGTCTTGGTCTCAGCTGGTATGGTCTTGACTACAACACTATGACTTTCTATACTTGATACTAAAAAACAAATCATCTATGTTATGCATGTTTTATCGTGTTGGAATTTCGAGGATCAAGTGACAACTGCAATTTCACTGAAACCATGATTTTCTACGAGGAAGTGTTTCTCTATTCGTAGAGTTTTTTAAATGTCAGTCTCTAAATGGTGGTTTTAACTTTTTTGTGTGTTTTGTTTTGTATTCAAAATGATGCAGTGCCTATGCCAAAGTAAATCGTCTCCCCACCTAACACACTTAAATGTCAAGCATGGCGTGTGCTGCGCTTCTCATGTTGAAAACACAACCTCGCCATCCGACCGAGGGCGGCATTAATTTATCTTGCTTACCAATATGAACGTCTCCCGAAGAAAAATGGCCCCAATATCATTTGTTTTTCTCCCCCGTCTGTTTCTCACAGCTCTGTCTGTCCCCTCTGTCCTCCTTAATCTTTCTCCATCGATGTTAAGCTTTGCCCCTCTGAGATCGTGATTATGCAGCTTCCCTCTCTCTCCCTCCTCCTGCTTGTATGCCAGCGTCATCACTGTTGTCACTTTGAAGCCGGTGCAGGATGGCACAAGGGAGGATGAGCAGGGGTGCGCCTGGCTTTAATTGTAGACTGTCTGTGATGGAAATTAAATCTCACTCAAGAATTAATGGCAAGGGATTAGGTCGAGCCCCAGGGTCAAGATCAGCTATTCAGATAGCTATTGACTCTGCGGCGTTAGACTCTGCATTGCATTTGATTTAATGATGTGTGTTTGCATATGCATGTTCAAAACGTGGAAGTGTGAGTGTACGGATGAAACTGATGTATTAAAGTTCAGTGCATTGCTCAACTTGACAAAGATCAGATTTGTTTGTATTTGGACGTATGGAGCAAAACGCTTATTTATTGCTTGGCTCCAAAGTAACTTTTTTCTTCTTTTTTTTTGAAGTGTCAGCTTTCAACTCAGAAGAGCGCAGGGATTTTTATATAAAGTACATGGCGTTCAAAACTGCTGGCGAAAGCAAACTACAGGCAAAGCAGATGAAAGATAACAGAATTTAAATACTAATGGGAAAGAAAAAAAACTGGCACGGCTATCAGATCATTTTTATATGGGCATTAATTGTTATGTATAGTTTGCTTAGCACATGTAATTTACAGTTTTGTTTTGTTGTTTCTTTCAGATCGTCACCTGCCGCCATCGCCATGGAACCCATACCTGCGTGAACTGCCGTGCGGCGTACGTTTTAGGAGGAGTACGGCGAAACGATGAGCGCGTGGTACGCTCCAGCAGACACCAGCAAGCTGTGATACCCGTCTACTCTACGGCTCCCTCCCTCTTTTTGCTCATTTTCTTCTGCTTGCACTCCTCTTAAAGAAAGATCGCAATCTTCCCCCAAGCTTTTGGCAGCAGCTCAAATTTCCTGGAAATTGCAGTGAGATCTGGATTCTAGAGACGAACGTTCTATTTTCAGTCCAGGATAGACCAAGAGCCTTTTGAAGAAAACGGCTGTGTTGAAATTATCATATTCCCCCTCTTTTACTCTCCTGCTATTCCTCAGTCCCAGAGGCATCAACTGATGGAGAAACGAAGGAGAGAGTCAGGATAAGGACAAGAATTAGAGCATCAGAGAGAAAAGGAAAAACTGCTTATTGGTCAGGAAAATTGCAGCAGGGCTCCTGTGAGGATTACTTACCCATTGAGCTTTATCTCCCGGTTCAGTGGTATATTATAATTCTTGTTTACATCTGAAACCTGTTACCCACAGTGAAGCAAGGCCTTCACTCTGTGGTTCATTAGACCTACAAGGCATCAAGTCGAGAAGGAACTTTGAGCATGACAAGGGGGTTAAGATTCCTGTGTTGGCCCCTGTGGCCTCTGGCCCTCCTCAGCCTGCTCACTACAGTGAAGATGCTGGAGTTCGGTGGGGCACCTGGCCAGTGGGCGCGCTACGGCCGCTGGGAAGCTGGATCAGTGGGCGAGCTGAGCTTTAGTCTCAAGACCAACATCAGCAAAGCCTTGGTACTCTACCTGGACGATGGCGGTAATTGCGACTTCTTGGAGCTGTTGATCGCTGGCGGGCGCCTCCAGTTGCGGTTCGCCATCCACTGTGCCGAGCCGGCCACTTTACACATGGAGACACGGGTGAACGATGACCGCTGGCACATGGTCTTGCTCACTCGCAACTTTCGCGAGACCCTGCTAATGGTGGACGGAGAGACGAAAGTGGCTGAGGTCAAGTCTAAGAGGAAGGAAATGGCTGTGGTCAGCGACCTGTTTGTGGGTGGGATCCCCCCTGATGTGCGCCTGTCTGCACTGACGTCCAGCACAGTGAAGTATGAGCCACCTTTCCAGGGCTTGATCTCCAACCTAAAAGTGGGGGAGATGCCTCCTACTTTGTTAAACAGCCAGGGCATTCAGAGCGACCTGGAGTACCTCTGCACCAAACAGAACCCATGCTTCAATGGAGGGTTTTGCTCTATTCAGTATGGAGAAGTTCATTGTGACTGCACCCACACCCGCTATAAAGGGAAGTACTGCAAGGAAGGTAAGGAACCATCATCCTGTACTTGCTCTGCTTGTATTTTGTGCATTGTTTCTGTGCAGTAGTGGACTATAGCAGTATATGCTCCTTTTAGCTACTTCCATCCATCCATCTTCTATACTGCTAAGCGCGTCAGGATCACAGTGGCAATACAGTGAGTCTCACAGGGTTCAATCCCTGGGGGATCCCCAGCCGCTCCCAGTCCAACTGGGACTTATAATCCCCCCAGTGGGTTCCTGGGCTTAACTCTGGGAACCCTATGCATGGTAAACCTCCAATGGGAGGTGACCACTGGGTATCCTGATCAGATACTCGAACCACCCAACTCTCTTAGCAGCGGCTCTACTCTGAACTCTTCCTGAATGACTGAACTCCTCACATTATTACACAGAGTGAGACCCACCTGGATCTGGGTATTGTTGTGGCTTGAGTGGTCTAGGGATTTCCCAGAGCTACATTGTCTGGAGGTATGGTCTCCCAAGGCAGGCAGGTTTGGAATGATGCAGACAAATGTAATTCAAATAGCACCATGATGTTAGAAAACTGTAAGGACTTGCCTGGATTAGGGTCACCGGGACCTACCTAGACCTGGGGGTAGGGTTCCTAGGCGAGCGCCAGGTGCACGGGCAGCCCACATAACCTCACCAGACTCGTATGGGAGAACCTGCAAGGTCAATCATGCCCCTTTAGCTTCCTCACCCAGACATTTAGCTGGTTCAGTATCAACGAAACAGTTTTAAGGAAGAGTTCCTTGCTGGAATGATTGAATTGTTGAAGAACACTTTGGGGATTATATGACTCATACTGGAGTTTTAGACATGGCACAGGTGTTACTTTGTATGTGCCTGGGATTTCTTTGAAAACAATATTTAACATCAAAGCTGATGAATATTTTAAATGCGAGTTACACGTTGTGGGTCTGCATTTCAGTCGGCTTTTCTTTCCTTCTGTTTCTCCCTGTGTACTTCCTCCTTTTCTCTCTGTCGTGGTTCTTTCTTTCCCAGCCTATTGTCTCTGGCGTACACCCTGCTCTTGCTTTCATTTGCTCTTGGGATGTGCTCCTGTGCTGTCAGCTCATGTCAAACTCTGTTCTGTTTTAAACCTCTGGCTCCCTCCTTCACTGACACATCCCATTTCCATATCTATGGTTTTTCCCCTCTCCTTCATGTTCATCCATCTCTCTGTTTCTCTTCGTCCCCGCAGCATTTCTTTTGCTCGCCTCCTACTTTCTCTTCTCAGGGCTATCTGGGTTTTCCACCTCTCATCACCTCCCCCACCATCCCCCAACTCTCTCTCTCCTCTCCAGAGTTTACTCCCTTACTCCACTTATCTCTCTTTCACCTTTACCCGCTGTCAGCACTTCCTACTCCTGCCTCTCCTCCTCTCACACTTATCTCTCTTTCTTTCATCTGTCTGCATCTCCACACCTCACGCTCTCATTCCCGATGCAGAAATTGCTTTCTCTGTCTTGATCATTTGTAATGGCGGCGTGAAAAAAAAAAAAAAAAAAACATGGGGAAAAGCCCTTCATCCTGCATTATCACCACAGCCATATTAATATTGCATTGCAACTTTCAGAATAATCAATAGACTCGGTCGCTCCTACCTTGTCCCGTGTGATGAAATGACTTGTAATTACAGAATGTTCAAAAGGTAGATAACTATTTTGCCAGCGGTTATGTGCCATTTGTTTGAAGTCGTGCTTTTTTGTGGCTCTCAGATAAGCTTTGACAGTACTGGAAAAGACAAAAAACAAAATATTTTGTTGTAAATTTTTGCAGGAGGTTTGCTTGTGATGGATCTGAAGTAATAAGAATAAAATCAGCATGTGGCCATAATTTAGATCAAAGCCCTTGAGTTATTTTGAAGAAGAAAGTACAGCTCACGAAGCTGTGTTGTTTTCCAGGCAAAAACATTCAATTGTTGCAGATGAGTTACTGCTAGTGTTGTAGTCAAGACCGCACCAACCGAGCCCAAGACATTACCAAGACCAGAGAGTATCGCAACTGAGACAAGACCAAGACTGTATATAGCAAAGAAAAATCACTACAATACTTCTTATCAAACAAATCTGTTGAACCACACTGATTCAGTTTCATTGACTTTGAACTAGCTAGCATAGCATTAGCTTTCTGGCTCATTGCTGAAGCAAACGATCGACTTTCTGCAGCCGAAGCACCAACATGGAGGACGCTGTAGACTAGAAATATGTCCTGTTGGTCGCATCTAAAGTTCAGCCCATTTACTAGTGTAGTGAGCAACGTTTCCAACGCCTGGGGGCTCGACTAATACCTGGCGTGTTCATTGTTATTCCGTTATCTTGCTTTTGACAATGCTACGCAAGCTAACTTGGCTGTACCATAAAGTCGGTGCTATGAACGTCAACAAAAAACGATTGTGGGAAGAAAAGAGCTTAATTTCGCACAATGTCTTAGGATGTTGTGTTGAAATTTTCAGATGTTAATTTTCCTAGTGTAGCTAATTTAACGGTTAATTTACCTGTCCTTGTGGCAGAGTGTCGTCGTTCGCATGTTGTTTTGCAAATGAACTCTTTGTCATTTTGGAAACCAAGCTTGATGATTGCCGAACCTGCCGACATTTTTAATTCTTTCCTGTGGGGGCAGCGTCTCCAGTTGTCTTCATCCAGGCTGTGTACAGGGGGCGTGTCACAACTGCATGACACCAGGAAGGCGGCTGCTACTTTCGCGTTTTCTCACTTGTCACAGTACAGCTGGCCTGGTCTCGACCGGTCTTGATCAAAAATCCGGAGTCCGACTCATCTGAGACCGAGATAAGACTGGGTAAAAATGCCTTCGATTTTGAGATGAGACCGAGACCCTTAAAAAGTGGTCTCGAGTCCTATAACACTAGTTACTGCTGTTACGGTGCAGGAAGTGATGTCACTGTCATATTGGTCAGTCTGTCACTTCATCCCTTCCTGTCTCTCTCCTGTATTTCGTAGCTCCTTTAATTCTCCCAGCCTCTCCTCCCTTTCTGTCTCTGTGTCATATTGCTGTGTGGTTGCTGGAAGCAGATACTGCTGCTTGGCTCTTGGCTAAATTGAGAGCAGAATACCAATGCAGCACTACGGTGACTGCAGGAAACATTTGTCCTTTTGAAATGGAGAGAGAAAGATAGAGGGAGAGGACGGAGGTAAAGGGAGGAGAAGGAAACACAACGAGGAAATTGGGGAGAGCGATGAAGAGGAGTGCTGAGACTGAGGAGGGCAACATGAAGATATTCATTTTCTCAGTGTTAATTTATTTTCAGAGATGTTCTTTGGTTTGAGGACCGCAAATTGGGTCATTATGGCTGACTGCCAGTGCAGCGGTGTATTCAGTCCTTTTATCTAACATGTGGGTGGGAATGTAAAGGTCTTTCACTCTCTCCTTCAGTCGGTTTTAGGACCCTTTAGATGTCTGTACTAACAAATCCATGTCTTGCTGTGTTAGCTCCGTGGTGAAGAGGCCATGTCAAAGGAAAGCTTATTTTTAAAGGGCTGCCGCCTGCTCACTTCAGAGAGGAAGAACGCACCATTTCATGGGAAAATTTTTAATGATCAGATGTGGCACTTGCAATTTATTTATGTGTCTAGTTCTAGATGATTCATGATGTGCTAGTTGATCATTCAGGCATTTAAGCTCGTGCTCTTCTTCACGGAGATTTGCAATCAGCAGAACAAGCTGAAATTCCTCGATCGCCATCCCAGCAACAGTTCTCTACTTTATTTTTATTGCGATGCGATTATTACGGCTCTTTTGTGGTGGCTCCGAGGGACGAAACACAAGATTAAAACCATTAACCAACAACTACATTAAAGGGTCAGAAAAAAAACAATTGTGGTATTTACAAATGCAAATAAGTTTGGTTTTATCTGCCCAGGTTCTGACGTTTATTACATTCCTATTTACACTTCAGTGCAGTGAAGGTATATGTATTAAATATAGCAACAGTTAACACTTGATTACATGTTTTGGCACAAACACAAGTATGTGAATGAAGAATTACACAGACAAACAAACATGGTGTATATATGAGACCCCTACATGAACGTGCCATGTAAACACACTTTACTTTGACACAGCAAAACATTATAACATTTTTAATTAAAAGATGTAGCAAACTGTGGGGAAAAGAGTTGAGGTAAGCAGACTGCTGCAGATTTCCAATTAAGCAGGTCAACATCTACTCACAGGCCGACTGAGCGAGGATGCATGAACTAAGAAGTGAGGTTTGTGGACCAGTAGCCTCCAACTGATTTTCGAAATCTGGCTTTTCTTTCCTGTGTTGATTGTTTTACAGTTTATGTGAAACAATTTGAGGATACATCACAGACTGTATTTAGAAACGGTTGCAGCAACCAGGTCTCAAAAATGATGCTAATGCAGAAGTGAAAAAAAAAAATGCAATACTACTGATGGCCACTAGATGCTGGCTTGAATTGACCAGGGTCAGACCCGCCTACTCACTCCTCCCTTCACGTCCATGTATGGTCATTTCAAATGCCAAACTCCTGGCTTCAAATTCCACAATAAGTGACGTCAGCATTAGCGCTGTCCTACAGGCCACAGACAATTAGATAACATGTCCAAAATATTATATTGAAATTTATGGCTTGTATAATCTTATTAAACCTTCAAATACATATATTTTTTAGAAAATTATTAATTTATTTAAGCAAAATTCAAACAAAGAAGAAATATTGTAGATCACTGAGCCATAACTGCAGACTAAAAATAAACAGGTAACAGGTAAAACAACAAACAGCAAAAGAGAAAACAGAAAAAACTAACAAACAAAAAAAACCCCAAAAAACTTACGAACAATAAATCTAGCATAATCAGAAAGGAGACAATTCACTAATGTACCTGAGAATCAAGTACCGTATTTTCCGGACTATAAGCCGCTACTTTTTTCCGACGCTTTGAACCCTGCGGCTTAAACACCGGTGTGGCTCATGTATCGGCGGCATGAAGCTCGTTAGCTTTTTACAAGCTAGCAAGCTCCGTGCCGCCGATACATTTAGCCTCGTCACATCAGACCCGGTCAGAGTGGACCACATGAAACTGTTCGAATAAATTCAATAGCGGCTTATAGACAGGTGCGCTCAATAGTCTGGAAAATACAGTAAATATAAACAGAATCATAGCGCTGAGATTATAATAATACAATAAATCTACAAAGAAAAAGGTTAGCAAATTAGCCTCTATAGACCCATCAAGAATAGCAGTCCTATAAGGTACAGACAAAGACAAAAAAAAAAACCAACAACAAAAAACATAGGTAAACAGGTAAAATAGGTAAATGGACTCTATTTCAAGAACTCCTGAATTAAATCGAGAGCGTTGGACCAGTTAAAGACAGTATCAGCTCTATTATTGTTGATTCTGGCCGTTCACCTTTCCTGAAGGCAAATATCAAAAAACATTGCGAGCCAAGTTCTTCTCATGTCTATTGCATGTTCAAAACTATTTTTGATCAATGTTTTTTTCATTGCAGTGGAGGCTGCAAGTATTCACTTCTGCTGAAATGATAGCAGTAAACTTGGATTATATCCAATAAGATATAAGGCAGGACAGATGGGAAAGGACTGTATTGATGATAGCACAAACAGTGTTGTTAATATAAACCCAGAGAGATGAAACAGCAGAGCAGAACAGAACATATGTAAAAAAAAAATTAAACCTTGATATTGAAGGAATTGTTTTCATTGTTCAGTCCCACTGCAACACAGGCTGCTGTTGGTATAATTTTTCAATGCTGTGTAAAACCTTTGGTCGGTTGAATGTAAACCACCCGCATGGCGAGATAAAACCAAAGGTATGAACGAGACCATCTACCACAGACCTTTGGTTTCAAAAATACTCCAGAAATCCAGCAAATTTAGGAACATAATAAAAGTAAATTGGTATATTTGTGCAGTAATTGTCTGAAATTGGTCGGTTCAAACCCGATGTATTTTTTCCGGCTGCCACTCAGAGCAGCATCATTAATAGAAAAACTGTTTATGTGGAAATGGGGCCAAAACAGCCTGTTCACATGTAGGTGGAGAAGAAGCGCTGGGATGTGAATCACCAAAACAATAGCTAATGGGCATTTATAGAAAAAATAAATCAGCAGATGTGCTTGGTGGACTTCAGATAATTACACAAAACTGCAGGATGTGGAAAGGTACCTGTTGTTCAGAGCAAGTAAAATGAAGGAGCTTTAAGAGAGGAAAGAAGCTGGACGGGTAAATAGTTTGATTGTTTCCTGAAGTTTTGAAGAAGTTCTCAATGCAAAAAATGTTTTATTGCATAACTAATCAAAGCAACAACAACATATGCTCTGATTGGCAACACAAGCCTTTCAATAGCAGTTAGATGCCACACTCATTCTTTACAGCAAACACTTTAAAAACAGTATTGATCTGTTACATTAAAAAGACTTTTATTTTTGAAAGAGTTGATCATATTCACCAGACGTGGACGGCTGGTGCTGGCTTTAAAAAAATCTCAATTCTAAAGACATAATATAAAATAATAAAACACACTTGGACTGACTGGATACGGAGGGTGCTGATCAGAAAAATATCGGTCCTCTTTACTGTTCGCTATTGTACGCTCATGAATATAAGTCTTTGGAAGTAGCAGGCTTTGATGTACACTTAAGAGCACAGCAACACACAACAGAGTTTGACAAAGTGAAGAAGTTGCTTTCAAATCCGCCTGATGCCGACATCCAAAGGAAAAAAGGAGCCAAGCTTTAACCATATTGTTGTTATTTCAAAACCTTCTCCATAGATGCACATTCAACATCCAGACTTATGACAGCTTCTAGTGCAGTTTGGACAAATGATTAAAATAGAAGGTATTAGCCACAAAGGTCTATTTCACTACAAAAAAAATATCGGCTTTTGTAATGATGAATGTCAGCCCAAAGTGGAATCAGTAAAAATCTGAAAATTGAAAATGACGGCTTGGGTTTTTTTGTCATCTAAAAGAGGTTGTGCCATTTCATCTCCCTTAAGCAGTTTTTTTTATTCCACTTACTTTGTAGAGTCTCCTGTTGCACTGATTTGAATACCAGTGATCTCTCACTCAGCTCTTAGCATTCCTGGCTTGCCACTGACACGTTTTTAGTATTTTTTTTGCTCATTTATGGTAATATTGTTGAGGTTAAGTGCGAGGTTGGTGAGACAGGAGGGAGGTTGAAAGGTGAACATCACACCGTCAGCCTAATGTCGCTTTAAACCGACCTGATAGAAAAATCCACATTTCACCTCTTCAACACTGAATGCTAAGCTCACATCTGAAACATTTATGTCCTCTATGCATGTATGTGGGTGCATCTTTCATAATCATCCTATTAGCTTGCATTTTGTAATAGTCTTGGGCATGCCTTTTACTATTAGAGGTTGTAATTAAAGTTGCGACGTGCCTCCGTAGGCCATTGTTTTTTATAATTGATGCTGACCCTGGCTTTGTTCTTGTGCTGACCTCCAAACGGCAGCGCGGGGCAAGGCGAGCTATGAGCTCTCAAGTCAGGGTAATTAGAGGTTAAATGACTTTGTGAAAATGACTGCTGTGATATTAATACATTAATTTACTCTGAACAGTCTTTCAGGTTGCCATGAGACCGGATTTTCTTTTTTTCTTTTTTTTTTTCACCTAACTTTAAAGCTATTTCTCATGTTTTTTTAATGGCCTGTAAATTGCCGTATCCAGCTAACTTGACAGGCTCAAGCTGTTAGGAATGGTAAATGCACCGTAGCCGCCATCCATTATTATTAAATGAAAACAACAAATTTAAAATGCCAGGAATTCTGGATAATATGTTTCTTTCTTTTGGGACAAAGATGGAATAAATAATATGAGTTTTAATATTAAAATTTAATTTTAATCTAGGGTTAGATGTGTTGTACGTCCTACACATTTACTGCCCAGTGCTGAGTGTTTGAGCTAAGAGGGAAAAGAAGAACAAAAGAGAATTTTGGTGCATTCACAAATCATTTTCTCATTTACTGGTATGTCTGGAAATTAGCAGAGAAGATCAAAAGTCACTTATATAGTCCTAATGTTATGAATATCTGCTATGATGGAGTAGACAGTCCTTGTTAGTTTGCAAGATATCTGTTTTACTGAGTTATTTTAATGCCAATGATTTGACTCAGGTCAGAGACTGAGGAAAAAAGATTGTCCCACGCTGACCTGGACTTTTTATTATTATTATTTTTGCTCATATTGTCATGTTATTTATTTCTTAGTATCAATTATTTCAAAGTCTTACTCAAAAATGGCTTCGTGGTGGATTAGTATATGTTGAAGCCAATAATGTAATAACAGCCGATAACGTAATAAATTTGCCCTTTTTGAAATGTAATAGGCCAATAACTTAATAAAAGTCCTCAACCGATAACGTAATAATTTTTGGCCAATAACGTAATAATTTATTACAAAAAAATGTTGCAAATGTAATAACTGAGCCAATAATGTAATAAATCATTGCGTTATTGGCCAACAGTTATTACGTTATCGGTTCAGGACTTTCGGCCAGTTATTGCATTATTGGCCTATTACATTTCAAAAAGGGCAAATTTATTACGTTATCAGCTGTTATTACATTATTGGCTTCAACAGTATACCTTGTCGTACTTACATTTGTATTGATTTTTCTGAGAAGGCATCATACAGGCACATTTACACAAACAAAACAGTGTTTGTTATTTACATTACGAGGATACATATTAAGCATGTGAGAAACCCAGGAGACCAAACCACCACCCCAGACAGAATATATAAAATTCGGGTTTAACCCAAGACAATATGCAGACGCCATTTTCACGTGAGAGCAAAATACATCCCATAATGACGTCCCATCAGTCCTCTCTCCTTTACGTGTGTTGAGCTCATATGATGCTTCTTTCCACCACCACATCAGTTCATTCTTTCACACTTGCAGTGGCTTAAATGATTCTTGAAGCTGTGTCCACACTGATCATAATAACTGAAAAAGCAGAGTTTAAGATGTTACTTTTAAGCCATTTACTCAGCATATCCCCCCAGAACATTCCCAGATGCAGTGTGGAAAGATCCAGCAAAAAAATCATTAATTTCATTCTGTTTAATCTCAATTTGTGTTTACTACCCTTCCTCCCCAAAAAATTAAAAAGTAAATAAATAAAATAAAGAATGAAAATAGCCATCGCACTGTGGTAATCAAATCATTAAAGTAGCAAATATCTCTCAGTGCAGAGTAGCTACATGTCTTGTGCTACACACAGTGTCGCTCTCCAAGGTGCTGATCCTGCTGCTGGGACCATTCAGACAATATCAATAATCCTCTTGTATTGACGTTGAAAGGAAAATTCAGACTCCACAGGCTGTGTTACCTTCACAATAAAGCTAAAAACATGTCTTGCAATCTTTACTTTTTTTTATGTTTCTTCTTTCCCTCTCATGGAAACAGGATTGCTTCCTTTCTGGCTATCACAGCTCCTCTACAAAGACCAGAAAACGGCTTCACTCGTGCAATGCACCTGCGCCCCGAAGCCCCTTTTAAGTTTGAAGTCTATTTCTGTTTTACGCGTCTAACCTGCAACGATTGTGTGTCGAGCTCTGAGTGCTGCCAAAATGCAGGTGACCTACATACAGTTACTGTGCCTGAGCACATCCTGTGAAGGCTCTGACAAAGGACTGAAGTTGCAGGGCTGATAATGTGCTAATGTGTTGCTTTCATTAGGTACACTGTGTATATCGTGAGCAATAGACAGAAGTTGGGCAACTGGGCCTTATCATTCAAAACAACATCAGATTTTTTTCTTTTCATGTCTTCTTTGGATAACTAAAAGATTTTAATGTAAATATGTTTAGTCATACAACATTATATTGTTGTTATTAGACGTCTGGGAGATGATCACTAGTCATCCATGCTTTACGACTTCCCTAATGTAATTGTTTATAAAGCGTAGAATTTACCTGTATATTCTTAGCTTATGACAGGAAATGATACCCAGGAGTGTCACAGAAAATTGGTTGTTATCTGTTTTTTGGCACCAGAATATAAACTGTAAATCACCATTTATGAGGAAGAAAGCTCGATGCAGCAGTGGTGGCGGCGGCGGCAGCCCCCTTTTTTCCTCTTGCCAGTACCAAATAGAGACACGTTCAAAAACAGCTGCTTAGCTCATTACCGCTCACTACTCTCCAATTCACTCTCATCATCACTTTTTATTATATATGTTGGAAAAAGGAGCTCCTGCAGTTAACCGGGACCCTGGACCCCGCAGACCGAGGAGGCGGCCTCCACCTTAAAGCGAGAAGTTGTGACCTCAGGCGAGCCAGTGGCATCGGGCTGCAGAGTGAGGGAGAGCTGTGTTTAGGGAGTCAGGGCGTCAGCTTCAAACACACACTCTGTCCTTTTTATAGCCTGTGGAGATGCTTTAACACTGTATGCCGTGAACAGATGCTGCTCTCGCCGACAAGCCAGAGTAATCTGGTTTATCAGCTGTTGTAATTCATGAACGATAAGAGCTCAACACCCTTAACACCACAACACCCCTGCACTTGACATTTTGTTATTTTGTAGCTTTATCTTTGAATTTCATTTCGAGCTTAAAGGAGACCTGTTCTGCTTTAACAAATTTTCGGTTCTAAAAACTGTTTTTACGATGTTGGGTGTTCGTACTGGACAAAGTTTCGATGAAGCGATGTTGTGAATGCATGTTGGCTTGTTAGAAACAGGACCGAACACTTCCTCCAATTCTCCTGATTATTATTAGATTAATTGATTTCATGTACTGCAGCATATATACATATAAGTACTGGTGCATGGAGATACTGTACAATCATTAATATTTTGTTCCCTGCAGCACCTTGGATATTTCCTGACATTTTCCACTTGCACTAATTAATATAGGCAAAACATTTTACATAGAGCTTGTGATAAAAATTTTGAATTCACCATTATGTGCCACAATAACCTTCTAATGGGTGTAATATTTAACAGAGTTTCTTGCTGACCACTTTTGGATCAGATTCAGCCTCAAAGGATGAAATGAGGGATTGTTTAAATGGCCATAATAAGATAAATACGATATTTTTAAACTGCAAAACCCCTCTAGAGGAGTATAAAAATAAAGCTGGAAATGAGCTTAATAAGTCCTCTTAATATTCTGTGTTGCAACTCTACATTGACCCTCTGCCAATGCTTGCAACTCAGAAAGTTGTAGCCACATTTACACAGAAAGAATAGTCCTCCCTTATGTTTCAGAAATAAAACTGTCCAGTAAATAAAATAAATCTGACCCGAT
>OOFC01016224.1:33851-50542 GCA_900323345.1 Pseudochromis fuscus | reverse complement strand
ATCAAGGTTTTTTTGGACATATGATATTGTGGAAAAACTTTATATCGTGTGTGTGTGTGTGTGTGTGTATGTGTGTACATGCATAAATGTGTGTCCTCTTTCAGATTCTGTTACATTCCCAGGCATTAATGGACTTGAATGTATTACGACATACACGTTCAGATGGTCTGACACTGAGCTAAATGGGTGCATGTACACATCCTCACACATATATACTTGTGTGTGTGTGTGTTTAGTGGATTTAAAATTTGACTGCAGTAAAATGCTGCAACACGAGACAGAATCAGTCACTGTGCTAAATGAGGTCAAGCAGCCAGGAAATTCCTTTTCTTCAGTTTGAGACAGCTGTTAAGAAGCAGGAAGACATTTGAACTGTGTGCTCTAAAATGAACTCATCTTAAGCTTATACATCATTCATTCATTCCTTATCCATTCAAACATATTCATCCATTCAAAGTAATTCAAGCAGTCATTGATTTTCCTGCAGGGGAGAGTACAAAATAAGAAAAAAAAAATACCTCTAGGGGAATATCACTAAGGGAAAAGCACAGAGTGATCAAAGTACAGCAGTGAGTGATTCATCACCAGCTGAGGATGATAACCAATCGTCTGCAGGGACTGTCCTCACGGAGGCTTCACTCATATCTCTGTTTGTGCATTTTGTCGTGGCCCTTGGCAGCTAGCTCGTACTGTGGGAGAAAATCAATAGTCATTTTTGAAACATGACTTAATAATGACTTATTACACACTGTAGTGAGCACTGGTGAATGAAGGTCAGACTGAGCAACCGTTTCTCTGTGATTAGCAAAATATATCTTTATAGTTTAACAAAGATTAAAAACCTTTATTTTGGAGGAATCTAAAAAAAAAGGTTTAGGGTTAATATTTTTCCTGTTTTCCCTCCTTACAGTGTCTGCTTGAGAAAACTGGAGACTTGTTAAGATGACGCTATGATAAGTCAGAGAGACTCTTGGCTCGATGTGAAAAAACTGAGCCTCCTTGTTTCTTTGAAGGAAGCCAGGTGACGGAGCAGGGGCACAAACACAGTACAGCAGGGACTGGTAAAAAAAAGAAAAAAGGAAGCAGTGCAAAGCAATAAAAATAGCATCAATACTAGAAAGCTCTCAGATGCTTTCCCAAGGCTCAATCCACATGCTGTAGACTGAACACTGTTGCCCCCTGGTGGTAAAATAGCAACACTGCCATATTAAAATGGTCACCCACTACAACAGAAATTGATTTTTTGGGAGGGTTTTTTTTTTTTTTCAGACAGGATCTCATCCTCTGGTCCTGCTTGAAGTTGCATAACACCGACCTCCACTTAATTGCTATGGTGGCAGACTTTAGGATCTGAATGTAGCAAAAATACAAGCACATAACTCTAAGAACAACTGGATGAGTAAAGTGTTTTGTTATGTTTGGTGAACTGTCCTCGATTTTGGCTTGAAGTACAAGATGAAACACAAACCTCAGCATTTTTTTTTTTTTTAATGCTAGTGAATGTACCCTTAAAGTCAAATGTACAGTTGTGCTCATAAGTTTACATACCCTGGCAGAATTTGTGATTTTTTTGGCCATTTTTTTAGAGAATGTCAATAATGAGAGAAAAAACTTTTTTCACTCATGGTGAAGCCATTTATTGTCAAACAACTGCGTACTCTTTCTGAATCACAATGACAACAGAAACTTCCCAAATGACTCTGATCAAAATGGCCAAAAAAAATCACAAATTCTGTAAACTTATGAGCACAACTGTACAGTGTGGGCATGAAGGAGACAGGGTTTAACTGGGAGTCAATTCATTAGACATATATGATGCATTGCACATAATTCATGGTAATTTAACAACTGTGCAAGTGGCACACAGAGAAAAAAAATGCCACATACTGAAATGATACTCACACACACACCCCGCCGACACACACATGCATACTTTATATTGAAATACAATATCCAGGTGATGCATTGCAGTCATTAGTCTGTCTATGCAGAGCACAGGAGATATTAAGACAGATGGCTTGTTTTTCACAGACACTCAGACATTCTCAGAGCCACTAACTCAGGTTTATGCAAATACGGGAAATCTCAAATTTTTTGATCATGTACAACAAAAAGTGGCAGTCCTGTTGTTTGTGTAACATTACTAGGAAAATTGCTTTCCCATGCAAGAAGTATATTAGTGCTGCCTTGACTTGTTTGTGGTCTGTTGTGAGTTGAAGAACTCTAATTGAACTCAGGCTTTTGAGCCCAATCATCTTCTGTAACAAGACTTTGTGGATCAAAGTATTTTGTTATCTGCTGATTAGATTTCAGTTCAACAAAATTACATTAAACTCACTGAATTGTAATGAACTGAAATTAACCTAATTACTCTCCACCACATTTAATTGCATCGATCCAAAACTAAAATGAATTGAATTAATTTAACACATTTATGGAGATATGAATCTCCCATGTGAATAAATTAACTACTTAATTTTTAAAAGTGCATTTCTACAGACACACACAATTTCTAATTTCATTTTTTAAAAACTTCACAAACACAAATGTTGTGACTTGGTTAAACTGTAAGACACATCTGGCCCTGCTCTGAACCTTTACTCTTGGACTGTGGATTTTGGTGGATTTTCAGAGTTAGGAGAAGTGTGTAATGATCACTGTGGTTGATATGCAGCTTTACTTGTGGAAACACTAGTGCACATGTCTAAGTTATTTGAATGGTTTTTATTGCGTTGTCTTATTGCATCTTTTTTATGCATTACATACATAAAAACAACACAAAGATATCACATTCATAATTTTACATGAATAGAGAAAAGAAAAAAAACATGGTATTTTATTTATTGCACTACCCTGAGCTACTATAATGGATTGAACTGTCCAAAATGACTCTGAATAGATAATATCAGCCTGTAATACAAAGCTCTGACACACACATACCTTTAACCTTTACACACAAAGGTCAGAAATGTGCTGATTACAACAGGATGGGCAATTTCTGAAATGCCTTACTTCATTTAAATATTGGGTTACACCGATTAGTGGCACTACTCAACATATTACCTTTACATCACATCATAATACAATTGTGCTTGTGGTTATCAGCTCAAACCTGTGCAAACGGCATAACAGTGACTGTCACAGTTTGGCCAGATGCTGTTAAATTGAAGACACATTTAGCAAAACACAAAGTGACTGTGATCCATTTGTAATTTGTTTGTAACCAGCAAACATACATATAGATTTGTACTCAACCACAGTGCATCCACTTTTTTTTTTCTCTCCATTCACGGTGTGGCTGATTATGGAGAATGTATGGCAAGCAGACGCTGCGGAGGATAATTCTCTTCCAGCTCTCAGCGGGTAATGTCAAAATAATTATCAGACGAGACAGCTCAGTGGGCAGGCAGCACCTCTTTATTATAGAGCAAGGTTGACGGGGCTAACAACCTCCAAATGTAGCAGTACACACACCACACAAGGACTGACAGAAAACTCTTCAAATCCTGCACTTTCTATCCTTAGGTTATGCTTATGCTCTTTTTGATTTTTTAATTTTATTTTTAAACATTTTACTTACATTCTCATACAGCTAATACTGGCTGCACAATAAATTGCACATGTGCATAGAGCAACAGGGCTGTGGGAGATATTTTTGATTTTTTAAAAATGTAGCTTTTGTGTGTGTGGTCTAAAATGAGATCTAGGCTAAGAGCACTAGCGTAACATCATGGGTATAGGCCCCGGTGCAAATAATTTTTTTGTGCCCCCACCCCGCCTGAAACAGAAGTGCACCTCGTGCACGCTACACGCAGGTGCACACACACACACACGGACACACACACACAGAACCACTCAAGAGAGGCTAGGCTAACGCTAAACGTGATGCTATGTTTTCTTGTCCGTTTTCATCCACTTTTTTTTTTCTTGCTGAAAGAAGAAACAACTCACCTGACGCCATCGCGACTCATCATGACTGACAGGTATCAACATGATTGGATCAGTTATCATTTCCTCCTCCCGTACCAGCCACTCAGCGTTACCTTACCGACCCGCCCCACGCTATTCCCTTCACAGTAACGGGGCCTGTGGCAGTTCTGGACAGCTGCTTTTTTTTTTTTTACTTCCTTCATGGGCCCCTGATGCCGTCTGGGCCCCGGTGCAGCGGCACCAGTTGCACCGTCCATATTTACGCCACTGGCTAAGAGGAGGTTTTGAAAACCTGTTTTAAAGAATTTTAGTTAAAGATTTATTCTCCTGGTTCACACAAGAAAACTTCAACATTTCAGAAAAATGTTGTTTTACTATACTGTAGATAGTAGGAAGTCTTTTTTTAATTATTATTATTATTATTTACCCTTTCAAATTAGCAAATTAGCAATAATATTGACATATTTTTCTTTGCATCATAGCACAATGCATTTTCCTAAAGTCCTTGCACTTGATTTCATCATTTAACATGGCGATGGGTTTGTGTGCATTCACAAGAATCATGAATGAACTTAAAAAAAAAAAAAAAACAGTGCTCAGCTCAGTCAATTCAGATCTGAGTGTCGGAGTGACAGACCTCATTAGACCAGAGGAATGTTGTGAGCGCTGAGTGTGCGAGGCATCGTAGTAGCTTTTAATATATCACCTCCCAGTGTCTCAGGTTAACTGCACTTTCATCTCACCTTGACTGACCTTCCACACACACATGCATGGAGGGACACACAATCACACACAGATTACACCAAAGGGACTTCACTTTAGGGACATTTTTTGCTCATATGATTGACTGCGTTGAATGAAGGACCTTGGAAAAACATCTGGGCAAGTGACAAATACGCCCCCCTGGCTGCCTTTGTGTGAAGGAGACGGATACTGTGGGTGTGAGAGAGAGTGGGAGAGAGAGAGCGAGGGAGGCCAAATGTGTGCGTTGAATTATCTCCAGCACTACACAAAGACCTGCCAGACCGCTACCGCTGGCGAGGTTTGTGTATGTGTGTGTGAGTGTGTAAAATGTGTATCCTTGCCAACCACTTGACATCACACGGCCCTCTCATGGCAGGCTTCTCGGATCAGTAGCAGAATGGATAAGGCTATTTACCAGCAGCTTATTTGGTCCAGGTCAGACCTCCAGTAACAGTTTAATGGGTGCTGAGGGTGGCTGCTACACGGAGGGGGAGCAGCTTTATCTGTCCGTGTGCACCTTGGGCTTCGTATCTGCTTGAAAAGTGATTTTAAAAATTACATTTTGACAAGTAGAGGGTTGGGAACTGAACGTAACAAAAACACAATTCCAGCAGGAGAAAAAACAAAGTTGAAAAATTTCGATTTATATCAAAGATAAAATGAGCTTATAATGACTTGCATGCCTTAGTGAGTATGCTGGGTAAACACAGCTGATGTTGAAGTTAAAAACATATAACCCAATGTTTTATTTGTGAATATAAAATGTTGACACTAAATTCTGTTGTGACATGATTGAAAAGTGAAAAAAAAAACATAGATTATAATACAAGAAAATAACTGATGGATGGACTCACAAGTAGCTACTGTTTCAATTCTGTGGATGATCTTCTAGGACATAAACAGTAAAAGTTTAACCCCTACAGCTTCATGTTTTAACATTTATAAAAGGCAACATCATGTCAAAATAGCACAGCCAATTTGAACATCAACTCAGTGATATGTATATTTTTTAAACAAATTGTATAATATGTAATTCTCATGAGCCCTAACTCAATCAGGTGTAGATGCACGTACAGCACAAATGTATATAGGCACAAAAATATATGCATACACCCACAGACATGTCGACATTTTTACATACTTACACCCATAAATTCACAGACCCCAACACAATCACGCCTAAACTGACAGCTAAGGTTCTGCTGAAGGTCATTCCTAATGATTAAAGAGGCATCTCTGCAATGATTTTCAAATGACCCTCGGGACGTCTCGACCACTGACACCTCTTCAAGAGAAAATTACTTTATCGTGCCCTGGGACACCTGACTTTATTCTGACACACTGACAGTCTAATAGGCAGCAAAACAGTAAAGAGTGACAGGCTGTGACCAAAAAAAAAAAAAAAAAAAAAAAAAAAAAAAAGGCAAAAAGACAGACAGACAGGAAGACTGAATAGAGTCAGAAACTGAATGTCATGCAGATATGGAGATGTACAGGCATGTAGGAGACATGGTAAATTGAAGCAGTCAAAACAGGCGGAGGCAGACGAGCAGACAGAAAACCATGTGAAGACATGCATACATATGGAGAGACACCCGGGTTTGCCAAAAGCCAGAAACCCATCCATCCATCCAAGAACAATCCCAGTCAGCACCAGTGGGAATATGGCCCCAGTGAAATCCCCCCCACCCCCACCCACCACACACACACACACACACACACACACACCCTGCAGCTCTTTTCTTCAAGCCGCTGATACAGAGGTTTTGGTAATAGCCATGCTGATGGTGTGATGGCTAATTTCACCTTCATACACTTTGTGAGAGCGTGTGTGTGTGTGTGTAATAATCACCTTGAGCCATGCAGGCAGCGGATTCCCCCAGAGATCAGCCAGGTTTGATTTCACATAACACACACATCAGTTCGGTGTTGATATTTACATATAAACTACTGTAGCACTGTACCAGCATCACCTTCACACATGATTCAAGGTTATCACAAAAATCAGAGCGAGAGATGTGAATTAGAGACTTTTTTATGTAAAGGAGATTAAGCTACTTATTTTCTGTTGTAAGAAAAGTGTCAAAAAGGGATTAAGAAAAAAATATTCAGAACTAAATGAACTGTTTTTATCTTCTGCCCTCACAGTTTCATAAACAAAGACTTGTGCTACCAGGAGAGGTTGAAAATGTTAATTATTTATAATATTATAAGTCTCCTCCATATTTTTTTAAAGGATAAACTCTCTATATAAAATAGGAATACACAATAATATGTATAACATGTTCGGTATGTTAATTGTTAGCAATGCTTTTACATTTTTGGCTCGTTTGTATGAGCGCAATCACACAATAACTTGGGATGCTGAAATCAGCAGCTAATTTCACTGCATCTGACAGACACATTATTGCCGGGACTTGCATCATCAGGCTTTAAAACACTGTGCATTTTACAGATCCTCGGTCTGCTCATTATTACTATAACCCAGCAATGAACTGTATTTTACTCGATTCTGTTGTCAGCCACAATGCACCGTTCACAATGAGCTTTATCAAATAGCTCAGCACAAAGACAGGAGCGGTGTCAGGGTGACACTCTTAAGGAGGATTCACTCCCTAGATCAAAAACTATCTTTGCATTCATTCATCCATCTGTCTCCATCCCAGCCTCCAGTCTCCACCTGGATAGAAACTGGCAACTAGCATCCTTGTTACCCTGACAGTTGGTATCTCAACCAATAAACCATGTCTAATTGCATCGCTGGGAAACATCTTTGAGCAATTACACTGTCTGTCTAAAGTAGCTCGTTACATATAAATAAACAAGACGTATAAACGCAGACAGAAACAGATCACAAACCCTAACAGAGTAAATTACAATAAACAGCCTGTAGTTTGGTCTATTAACTAGTCAATATGAACAGCAGTAAAATAAAGAAGATGCAATTTACACATGTACATCCATTAAACATTTAACTAGTAAGTGAAATATATGTTCCATACATTGCCACTAAAAATAGAGAGGTAACAGTTTTTCTTTATGGATTTGCCAAGTATCCGAGTATCCATACTGTGTATATGCAACAGCAGTAGGTGCCTGTGCTGTATTCTATTTTCAAGGCTGTATGATTAATAATTAAAAGTGTGATACAGTGTATCTGCAGTGGTAATGAGGATAATCAGAAATTGAGTGTTGAAAACACTTAAAAGGCACAATCTGCATCTCTGCATGCTTCAGTCTCTGTTGGTACTGCGTGAAACTTCATGTTATTTCTGTCACAGTTCATCATCACACCCTGAGCATGCACTTGAATGGTGGATAGCCATCTCAGATTGGCCAGGAACAGGGAAATAATTACCTTATTTTCCGGACTATTGAGCGCACCTGTCTATAAGCCGCTATTGAATTTATTCTAACAGTTTCATGTTGTCCACTCTGACCGGGTCTGATGTGACGATGCTAAATGTATCGGCGGCACGGAGCTTGCTAGCTTGTAAAAAGCTAACGAGCTTCGTGCCGCCGATACATGAGCCACACCAGTGTTTAAGTTTAAAGCATCGGAAAAAAGTAGCGGCTTATAGTCCGGAAAATACGGCATTTAGAAAGTATTTTGTGATTAAAAAAACAAAACGTCATTAAAATGATGTTTTAATTGAAGACTCGATGAGTGACAATCATGACGGCAACATCCAGAGCAGATTTTCTTTTATCAAGTTTTATTGCAAAAATATAGAATTTGATAACACACTACAAAAACATCAACACAAACGTAATACATGACAGTCTCAATGACAAACCAATAGTACATCAATAGCTAAGTATTTTTACTGTGCTTTCAATGAATCACAAAACAGTTATTCGGTTGTTTAAAACCTTACGTGTGAGTTACTGATAATGTAATTATTGTCTTTGACCCGGGGAAAACCCAATAACCGCATACCTGTTTTTGCATGTTTACACTTTGAGCTGTTTGCCTATGACCACATGTTTAATAATCCGATGAATGTACCTTTTTTCCACTTCCTGAGAAGTAAACTATACAATTGCAAAGTGGGCAGAGCCATTTTTTAAAAGACGTAGGTTTCCCACTGAAGATTTGCATTTGAAAGTTTGCTTTTGACAAAAAAACTCAATATTACCCGACAACCACTGGAGTGTCCGATTGCTCTTGTAAATGTTTCAACCCACAAAGAAACAGTGGTTTGTCATATGGCACAAACTACTACAATACCTACATGCCTCGTTAGCTGTTTGCTATGATGAAGATGCCTCCTAAAGAGGTGAAATCAGTTCAAGCTTATTCCAAACATCCTTGCAACCAGAAACCCATTGAACACAGCCTTTGACTTCATTTGCACAGATGCTCCTCGTCTGAGCTGATGATTCAACTGAAAGATTTTTTGTTTCATCTACATATTGGAAATGCTCATACAACTTGTCAAAAATAGTAGTAATAATAGTAAGAGTAGCATTAATGGGACAATGTTTGAACTGTTGGACACCTGTTACAACCCCACCCACTTCTTATTTATCAAGTTTTCAAAGATACATAAACCTGTATTTTCAGAATTTTCACCATTCAGATGGTAGTGCAACCTTTATTGTTGAAGTGTTCCCATGCATTTTTTTATGCAAATATAATTTTCGCAAATAACACCAAGGTATCAGATATTGCTTTTGTACATTTGCTAGAATTCAGTCGAACCTGATATCTAATGACTTATGCGGTGCTTTTATTATGGAACCAATTCCAACAAATCCCTAATGAGTCTGAATAGAGGAACATCTTGTAGCTATATCTGTGTATATTGATATCAATAAATTAGATTAGCTCTTTTGAGACTCCATTTCAAACAACAAAGTTGTTGAATCAGACGTTACAAGAAATGTGTGATGTGATTTAATCTGACACTACAAATTTGGCCCCTCCATAAACACTGCATGGCTGATGGAGCTCCAGCTGACAGTCACTTTACAACACATCAATAAATCTTTGCTGGTTTGCTGTGCTTCCTTTCTTCCTGCTAAATGAGAATTGCCGAGATAAAATCATGCCATTGCAAAAGTGCTGAGAATAAATCATTTGAATTAATGAAGATATTTTGCACAGCAACACCTATTGATTAAACTGTATATTTATTGTTGTTTGCAACGCCAACAAATCAATACCTATTTTCACACTTTTCGTACTTGACAGTGGTAATGCCTAAAATGTCTGGCTGAAGTTTGTTGACATCAAGGGCTAGTGCTATTGACCTCTTTTAAAAAAAAAAGTCATATCATTCATTAAAGATGTCTGACAACCCTGTGCTTATGTTGGGAAGGTGTATCGTTGTGCCATACACAAGAAAACGGTGCTCTACATCAATGATGCTCACATAGGTTTGATTTGCTTTAAAGATATCACCAATGCTTTGTGCTTCAAATTTTACACCATGGGAAGCATTGAGAATATGAAGTGATATAATCAGCATCAGGGAACACAGTAATTATAGTATATTATATAGTAAATATTTAAGAAAAACTTTGACACTAAAAAGTCAGTCACCTATAGACATTTTAGTAAAACAAAAAGGGCAACAAATCTCTAATAAAGTGCAAATTAAATTAGTTCCAACATACACATTGTCCGACATTCTTCCTATTGCCTGTAGACATCAGTTGGCAAAAAGGAAATATATAGAAAGTTCGGGCACAATCGGGGCATAGCATTTTGGCAGGGGAGGATAAAACGGTGCTCAAAAGATGAGAGGCACTTATAAGGGTGTACTATTCACCAATTGTTCATGCCCCAGACGAACGGTTTAAGTTGGAAAATTAAGCTCAAAGGTGTGGTTGTAAAAAGCCAATAACATGAAATTTGGGATACACTGCAAAAACTTCATCAAATGCTCATAGTATTCACGTGACGGAGGAAACTACAATTGAAATGTTGCCGGGTGGTAAATGAAAAGCACCCAATGCAATTACTTTCACTGTACATGCCTTATATTGTGCACCCTATCACAGATGCATTCCCCTGCTCAGTCAAATATCTGCATAGCCACAATAGTCTACATATGTATGTTTCGTTGCCAAAAAATTGGTTGCATTTTTGAGGATAAAAAGGACAACTGTTTCAATAAAAAAACAACTGTCTTCTGGATAAAAGGTACAAAAGAGCAGAATTAAACTTGCTAAATGGCTACCGTTCCACATCATTAAAACCACAATATAGGATATTAATGTACAAGCTAGATCCCACCCCTCCAAGGTTATTATTGTAGACTAAAGAGACTATGCAGATGTTTCACAAACTTTCACTCTGATAGAACATTTCGACTTTAAAAAACACATGTAGAGTATCTGTTGCGACCATTTCCCATACATTCTATCACGAAACCAGTCAAGAATCTTTACAGCAGGTGGAAAGGCTTAAAAGCCAAAGGAGACATAGGTTCCTACCACCACTTTCACTTCATCTTGAACTCTAAAGGGGGTTTCAGTGTTAAAAAGCGAACATGTTCTTTAAAAAAAAGTGAACTACCCCTTTAAAACCTTACATTCTTCTTATGTGCTTTTCTATGCTTTTCATACTGTCAGGTGATACACCTCTTTAAAAACACTATCTTTACAATCTCATTTTGTTTCCACCTTTCCACCCCAGCCCTACCAGTACACTGAAAAATATTAGCATGTCATCTGCAAAGAGGAGAGATATAGTGTAAGAACTTTAGTTTCTGCTTAGGTGAACACAGCGGTGAAAATGGTCAAGTTTTAGCAATAAAGCACTGAGTAGCGATGTTTAACATATCAAAAAGAAGTAAAAGCAAGGACTTGATCATTGACATCATTGTATACCTTTAAACCATTCAATACACATCATAAATGAGTCCCCGTACATACTTCCTCACACACTTGTAGATACAGAGCATTTCTTGCCATCTGGTGTAGGGCCACTCGAAGTATTTTTAGGTCTTGCACCAAAAGTTAAAATGAAACACAATCACCAACAACATAAGATGAATATTTGCCGTTTCTGCGTACCTGTCTGGAGACACCTATGTGGGGACAGATGTGCTGGTTGCCCCCACCCAACAGTGGCCCGAGTCTAAGTAGCAGAAATGCAGCTTCAGAATATTGTCACTATTTACTAATGTGTACTACTCTGAGATGCTTGATCAATACCAACTTGTCCACATGATGGTAGACAGAAGAACAATGCTCCCTGCTTTTAAATATATAATACATTATATACATGAAAGACATGTAGGCAGAGCTGCTCAGTAGTTCAAGAGAGTATTATGATGAAACACAAACTGTCCACATATTTTTGCTATTTTTTTTTTAAACAAGTATAAATAAATAAATGATTATCAAGTTGATAAATATTGCCTCCTTATTTTCAGCAGTCCTGTTATAGTGAGGTTTATTGTGGTATGGCAGACGTGCGTGTGAGAGATACTCTGCGGCGTGGTGAACTGAACAGATTGCTGAGGGTTTTCTGCGGTACCTGAAGGTTGTTGGTTCTAAGTGAAGGCTTGATGAAGATCTGAGTGCATTCTTGACTGAAGGCTGCATTGGAAATCCATGTAGAGGTTCCATTAGTATACCAGTAAACAACATCCCGTTTGAATCTGGGTGATCCTTTTCCATGAGAATCTGAGTGGCAGTTCCAAAATGTTCCATTAGGATGTACTGAACTTTCCAGGAATTTCCCAAAGTGGAATTTCCATTGGGTTGATTGTTCCAGCCGAGTCCCCCCTGCAAGTGCGTCTGAACATGAAGTTTTTATTCGAAAATGCATGACTATTTAACTTGAATGTCGACTGTGGAAACTGCATGTGGAGCTCAATCAGAACCTGTGTGAAGCATGTATTCGTTTCCAGAAAAATGTTACAGATAGCTATGCAAGTGATGTTGATAAAATCTGTGTGAAGGTTCCCCGCAATCTGGGTGCACGTTTCACTAAAACATGCATGAAGGATCCAGTTTATAAAGTAATGTTTCAATTTGAATCTGCATAGTTTTGGAGTTGATAGCTAAGTGAGTTCTGCAAAAAACCTGTAAGATCTTAGAGGAACTTTTTAAAGTTGACAGAAAACCAGCTGAATCTTTTATACAATCTGTGGCTGGTTTTAAGGACCAGAGTGGTTCTATTGCCACATTCTAACAATGCTATACATTCAGCTAGAGAAACAGCTCTAGAGAGTATCCATAAGCCTAAAGCCTTGTCACACTTTTTGTTTTCCCAATCGTAAAAGTCTTACAAAACAACCCAGGTTGCATTATGTATTGTTGACTTTCATTGTTTTGGAAGATGATACTGAATATAAATCTGGACCTTCTGCAGATTTGTGGCATGAAGACCTGCCAGAGACAGGAAAACAAAACCCAAAGCACACAACCATGGCGATTAACATGACATTAATGAAGATTTTGCACTTGGTCCATTATATGTTTACCCTGCCTGAGAAACGGTGTTGAACTCAATGACTCCTGATGGGACTGTACTTCCAAGGAAAATTGCCAGAGAAAAAAAAAAAGCCAGTACTGTTCAGATCCACTAGGCTCAAGCTCACCTGAGACAGGTTGAAAAAGTTCAGTTTGAGCCCACTGTATGAAACTCCCCGCATTTGTGATACTGCCAAAAAAGTGATGGATGTTCTCAGGACCAGATCTGTGGTCTATGTTTCATATTTGATCTGGGAGAATCCAAACAGTGCAACGAATGTAAGAATTCCCAAAAAACTCACACGACTGGAATATTTAGAATGAAAAGAATCAGTTCACTTTAGCTCACCATCGTCATCCCGCCATGTAGCACCACTCAGTCCAGTTCAGTTTGGTTTTAGCGCTGCAATGTCAAATATCCCCAATGACACCGTAAGCAAACTCCTCACACAAGGTCCGCCAAAATGCGGATCCTCCAGTTTAGATCCACAGAACACTGGATTTCCTCGTCCGCAGAAAGTGCTAAGCCGCTCTAGGTCCAACAGAGTCTTACATACTAGGTCCATATATTGTGTTTACGTGTATCTGTGTGTGCGTGTGTATATATGGTTGTATATTGTTGTGCGTGCCTGTACATATGCATCAGATGTTTACAGTAGAGTTGGTGTTGTTCATATGGACTCTCATCTCCTGAATACTAGTGATAATTTTTTTCTGATGTCCAGCCAAGTTCACTCCTACTCTTCGCAAATCCCTGAAAAACAAAAACAAGAGGCCACTATTTTTTAGGGGAGTCTGCTAACAAGTAACAGAAAAAATGTGTGGTGCATGTGTGGAAAAACAAGTGTGATCTTCTGCTTATACACTTTTTTTTTTTTGTCATTTTTAGGCTATTTTCCAAATGTTTGTGAAAGCTGGCTTTTTACTGCCATTTTTGTTGAAGATAAGAGCACAGTTTTGTTACAAGTAAGAGAATCAATATTGGATATTCTCAAAAAGCTCAGCTCTTGCATACACCCTGACTAAAGCAATTTAACAACCTTTTATAATACTGCGATGGTAGTTTCTGGATGATCCTTGAGTTATGCATGCGTGTCATACCAATTTTCTATAGCAATATCTATCTTTACAGAATGTCACAGTTCTATAAAGAGTGCTAGCTTTTTAAAGCACTTTCACTGGCTTGCAATCTAGTAATAGATCCTGCAATCTCATTTCGTTGTGACCTTCATAGCATTTTGTGAGTTTCATTAAAATAGCGACTGCAGCAGATGCAGAAATCTAAGACACAAACAGATGCTAGATGTCCTAGTAGTTGTGTACATGTTTGTATTTGCACAAGTGGCCTTACTCTGAAGTCATCTGAGCCACTGTTTCCAATGATGAGTAACCTCCTTCCATGAAGAGTTCAGTGTAACGCCCCATCTTAATGGAGTCGAGCCACTCTCCTACACTCTGGCTTCGAGTGCTGCAGTCCCCTTCTACGCTGGCGTGCTCCACTAACAGGTTGGAAACCCTAATACATGAATGGAGACACAGTAAAAGAAGGGTTAGTTAGATTCTGTTTAAACACCATCTATGACTGTTAGAGTGTAGCAGTGAAGCAGGATTGATCCACAGTTAAGTTACCAATGAGTCTTCATAATGCTTGTAATGCACCACCACACAAAAGTGAAAAAATGCTGTCCACCCAAAACTCCTTGCCATTCAGCTCACACTTCACGCTAACAAATAGAGCTCTCCCTGCTATCAAAAAGAAATGTTCATGCTTGCTAACAATATTCTCCACACTATAGCTAGAACAGGAGTGTGGAGTGGAGGGAAAAAAAAAAGGACTGGCCTTGTTGGTGTCTCTTTAATCTTGACAATGTCATATGTCATTGTGGGGCTGTTAGATAAGGTGTTGATTTATTAAGTGTGTTCCTGTGTGTGTGTGTGTAAGCAGAAAAAAAAGAGGCAGCAACAAAAGATCTTACATTATTCCATTATCTCCAAAGAAAATAAGGTAATGAGGTGTCTGAAGAAATGTCTGCTTCACAGCACTTACAGCCACTTTATACCATTATACACTAATGTAATGCATATACAAAGTGAGGAAATACTAATTGAATGTTCAAATGTGACAACAATCAAGCGACATCCCACTGGATATGATTCACGCTAATGCTTAATTTCAAGAAAATTGAGCCACTTTTCCTTTATTTTTCTTCTGTGGTAGCATGCAGCAACCAGACACTGTGTCTATGGTGATTTAATTATGCTGCTCTTGGAGTGAAGGAGTGCTGAGCTCAATTTACTTATAAAATGAACAGGTGAACTAATACACTGCATTTTCTAATACTTCTCTCTTCTAATTGCATTAGACAACAAATCAGTATAATTGACAGTTTTTGGGAGAGATTTTTATTTTTGTATTTTTATAATTGGCCTATACCACCATGCTAAAATGGTGAAAAAAAAAAGTGAAGTGTGACCTCCTACCTGTGTGAAGAGTTGACCAGTTTTTTTAACGAGCTGGGGTTGCGAATGAGTTTGTCCAGTAGACAAACAATCTCATCAAACTTGGGGCGGTTGCTGCGTTCCCGCTGCCAGCAGTCCATCATTAGGTGGTACAGGGCCTCAGGGCAGTCCATAGGACCTGGCAACCTATAGCTCTCCTCTACAGCTTTTATTACCTGTGGACAGATGGACGGCGGAGAGAGACGGCAGAGGTTAGTTCATGAAAAAGCCATGAAATGGTGCAACCCCATATTGCATGAATAAAATGCACACAAGATACTGAGAAGATGTGCAAAACCTGCCACTTTAAAAGCATAACACTAAACCTCTAGATATTATCATTCAGTCCAATTACCAATATAGAGAACTAATCAGCAGCTGACTTATCTTGAGCATTTAAATGTCTGAAGGCATAAATTATTTCTTACCCTGGTCACCTTAAAGTTAAGTTCAATTATTGTTCAATTAGACTACAGAGCTGAATGGGTGAAAGTGGAAAAATAAGGATTTGGCAGCAACTTTATCTTCCTCTGATGTGATCAAAACAGTTACTGAAATAAGTCGTTCAGTCGTGGATTCTCTATTTGAATGATCAGATTTTCAATTTGTTCAAAAGACTCTGAACTTAAGGAAAGACTTGTGACAGTTTGAGGTATTATGACGATAACGCCGCTACAGGACTGGACATCTGATCTGACAGTGACTATGAAATGAAAATCTACTGCGTGGACATAGTTTGAAGGATATGTAGAGGGCAAGACATGTTTTGACGCTTGAACTTGTAATAACTTTTCCACAGCAGGACCACGACACACTTCAGCAAAGCAATGTTACTTCCAAATTGAGTTCTGTTGAGCAAGATCCCGGATCCTGATACTTGCCGGAGGGATGTGCCTGCTCTCTATCTGACCTTACACTCAAACCTCCATGAAGTTTGCAAGCGGAAAGCCAACCGCCTGCGAGAAGCAACACAACATTAAAGCGTTATTTGTTTATTTCAAATGCTGCATAGCCCAGTTAATCGTTTCTGCAAGTAACAAGCTGCAGCACTGAATCACAGAAATTTTTTTTTTTTTTTTTTTTTT
>OOFC01016224.1:0-27393 GCA_900323345.1 Pseudochromis fuscus | reverse complement strand
GAAAAAAACTAAAAAAAAAAAAAAAAAAAAAAAGCCAATCAAGATTAGAATCAGGAGGACGATGATGTGACTGTGCACACACCTGATTCCTGGGATTTCTCACTAATAAGGCAGGTGGATTTGTCACACACACACAACCATGAATGTGTGTGTGTCAGTGCATAACCATGCAAACATCAGCATCTGCTGCTGCTAGTTCTGAGAGCGAGGAGGCGGAGTCCGAACGCAGGGTGTGCATTGCACCGTGGGAGGACCAAATGGCGTCATTATGGACCTCGTGTGCTCCTCCAGTGCCAGACAAACTGCTTTCATCTCCCCAAAAACCATCTTTCTTCCGCTCTTGTGTTGCTTCCACAGCTTCCACTGTTCCCCACGGGGATCCTGAATTCCTGCTCCTCTGTTTGCTTTTTTTGTGTGATAAAAGCTGTTTTGTCAGAGAGTCACTCGAGTTAAAACAAAAAAAGAAAGATGAAGTTTATGTTAATAATCAACATATCTAATCAGTTTGTACCTCAGCTTTGTGGCTTGGCTCTGAGCTCTGTGCTCAGCTGGCAGCAGCACAAATGCATTATGGATCAAGTGATAACACGGCAACTAAACAAACACTCGCGACATGCACACCACGCGAGATAACACTTATTGGAGATACCCAAATCTCAAAGTGCACACACCCGTTTGCCAGTCATCCATTTATGTAGCCACATAGCTGTCCTTACTTCACTCATCTCCTGCAGGATCCCATCTCTTCTGTTTTCCCCTTTAACTGCCTGTCAGCCTCCAAACAGGGCACCACATCTCCTTAATGGCATCCACTGACACACACACTCACACACACACACAGTCATTGTTGAGAGCACTTCTCCGTCCATCTTCCTCGACACAACAGAGTCATGTCATACCACAGTGTTTCCCATCTTTTGATTAAAGTGGAGAAATGATGCCTGATTCCTAGATTGAACACACTCATTCTCTCCCTGGGTCTCTTTCACACACACACACACACACACACACACACACACACACACACACACATACTAGCACAGCTATCTTTGTGGGGACACTCATTGACATAATGGATTCCCTAGCCCCTCACCCTCACCTCAACCATCACAAATAAAAGCCTCGCCCCAAATCTAACTGAAGTCTAATTGTAACCTTGACCCTAAAACCAAGTCTTCACCCTCAAACAGCCCTTTGAAAAAGTGAGGACTGGCAAAAATCGTCCCCGCTTCCCTAAATGTCCTCACTGTGTTGGTTAAAGAGTGTGCTCCGGTCCTCACTTTGTAGCAAGTACAAGAACACACACACACACACACACATTTCTGTCAGGTTGTTTTCTAGTAGTGGGGAGGAGGAGGTGGAGGAGGAGGAGGTGTGTGGTGCACAATAACCCCAGGATGAATTCCCCATGATCCAGCGGTGTCCCAAGCAGATCATGTCACCTGTCATCTCCTCGTATTGTCAGGATTGATCTCCACAGCCGTCCCTGACAAATCACATGTTGTGCACTTTTGATTTACAGTTCGTTGGTCGGTCTTATCTCCTTCCTGCTGTGTCCTGCTGCTCAGATGTAAATATTAAATGCAGGAGAGGCTGCCTCAGACTTCTGCATGCTTTCAAATTGACACTGATTAACCCGGCAGCCACAGTGAACACAGGTATGTTTGTCGCTTAATGCTCCAGACGGCAGCTTTTGTGGGATGTCACATGGTAACTCCTGCTTTGTTATGAACTGCATGAACCGCTGATGGACTTGTGGATGTACCCTGTGAAGTTTGTTTTTTCCTGAACTCGTGTACAGGTTATTGTATCAGTAATCAACTTTGTCACCATCTTTAAATTTCTTGTACAGATTAGGCCTTTTCTCAATCAGCTCTCTTGTCTGTGGGTTTGTTCAGACCCACAGTCACTTACTCGTGTGATGTGTTTCTGGTAATTGCCACAGTGCCGAAGTGGCTGGTAAGACCGCAAGCATGTGGAGGTTTATCAGATCTCACTGTGACAGGCCGGGCTTAATAAGGATAACTTGTCACTCCTGCTAGTAATTGTATTCCTCTTTCCACAAGCTTTGAAAAGAAAGGAAGAAAAAAAAAACTGTGATTTGCGAGGCACATGTACCAGCATGCACTTCATGCACCTGCATGCCTCCCGGTCCATGTGTCGAAGTGTCAGGTGGAGCTGAGTGTTGACTGCGCTTTCTACAAGGCTGCTTCCTAATTTGCCGTGGCTTATATCGAACCGCATTTGTCTAAAATGGATAAATGTCCTGTTGCCTGTTCAAACATGTGCCACATAAATAAATTTAAATGTAGAAGTGTGAAACCACGAGCCAGGCGACATGTCCACAGTGATCCCAGTTTTATCTCAACAAGTGTGTGGCAGGTACATATCAACAAGTATACACATCCCAGCTGTCAGGAGGTGGGGTCCACCCTGGACAGGTTGCCAGCCTATCACAGGGCTAACACAGAGACAAACAACCATTCACTCTCCCACTCACACCTATGGTCAATTCAGTTTGATCAATTCACCTAACAAGCATGTCTTTGGACTGTGGGAGGAAACTGGAGAAAACCAACACATGTACAGGGAGGACATCCAAACTCCACACAGAACCACTCGAGTCGAGCCGAGATTCAAACCCAGAACCTTCTTGCTGTGAGGCACAAGTGCTAGCCACTGCACCACCATGCCGCCCCCTAAGAAGTGTGTATGAACTTCAGATGAGGTTATAGGTTCAGGTTTTGTTTTATTGTACAGTAGTTGTTGTACAGAGGACTGATAAACAGTCCTTTGTTCCATTGGTTCCTTATACAACACTTGATATGAAGTGTACTAAGGCTGTTACAGGTAAATATGTTTTATATATATATATGTGTGTGTGTGTGTGTGTGTGTGTGTGTGTGTGTGTGTAAATTTAGGAGGAAAAAAGGAGTGTACTCTGAGATTCACATATTCACAAGAAAATAAATGTAGTACAATACACTGTAATCATCAGTCTTAATGTTTTCCACACTACTGTTTTTGTTAGTACCTACAGTGGCATTAATACATTGTCTCCATTAGTGGCTAAACTACAATGTTTTGGTTGTTGTTTGGGACCCAGACTGCAGGTCCTGTACATCTATATCGGGATATTTCCTGTGCCATGAGACAGATCTTGCTACAGACCAATATAAACAAATGTACAATAATATAGGGTGCAATATTAAGTAGTGTAATATTACACTACACAGTACATCAGAGTGGCTGAAAGCTCTGGAAACTCTATCCAGTAAACCTTTAGTAGTTTAATGGTTAATAATGAATCTGCTGTTTAACCTCTATCTGGATCTCCAAAACTTCCAATGTTACCTGTTGAATTATTGCAAACCGATAATCTCCTCATCATTGAAGAGTGGAGATACTGTACATGTATCAGGGGTGTAACCACTTTGTATTTCCACAGAGTTTCTTGTTTGTTTTATGAAACAGTGAACATCTTGCTCCATTTTGTTCTTTGTAAAATGTTAACTGATGACGCAACCCTCCAAAGCTAAAGGTCACTGTGTTGTTATTATTCAAATGTGGGAGTAGTCAGCCGGCAGAGAGTGTGTTAAAGGCTGTTGGTGTCTCAGTGTGGGTCACGTCCTGTACGACCTCGACTACTGGACTTCACTTTAACACTACTTACCAAGACAAACAGGCTAATCCTGGAATAAAGCTCCATCACGGCACTATCAGGACGCACAGCTTTTTCCTCCCTGCCATCATCCACACAATGCACAGGAAGTGTGTATATGTGTGTGTGGAGTGGCTGCCTTTGATATTTTTTTTCTTTCGGTAGACCATGTGAACTTTTCCAAAGGATTGTCCAGTCCCACTTCTAATCAATGGAAGAGTTTTAAACTCTTCTTTTTTCTGTCTAAAGCTGGATTGGGATTAAGGCTTCATTGTTTTCTGTCACCTGATAAGACGGATCGCGTCAGATTGTCGAGGTTGGCTCTTTATCCGCGCAACGTGTTTAATAAGAACTTCAAGCTCAGTCATTTGGCAGATTTTGAGTAATTTCTCCTCTGCAGCGGTTCCCATGATGTCTCGATCAGATGGAAAGCAGCTCCAATTAACCAAAGCCGGCTCTGTTCTCGCTAACGGCTCAGAAACCTGCACTTTCCAGCGATCACATGAACACAGACGTGAGCATGGTGTCGCCTGTCGGGAACAGTTTCTGCTTCAGCGGCTGTGGTTTCGTCTCTCTCAGCACTAATGAGCACAGAAAACATGACTGTAATTGTAATGTAAGTTGCTGTAAACACTGTGTTCTGATCATGGTTGATCATGATCCCATAACCACTATAAATGATGTGCTGATGTGTCAGACTGATTTGTATGTTGGTACCACTGCTGGGATTAGATTTCGATTGGTATGTTGGTTTTGTTATTGGTTGGGTGTTGTATTTAATAACAGGGCACTGATGAGGGGCAGTGACGCTAAAAATAAAGACAAGGAAGTGAAACAAGGACGCTCGCTACATGTTTACTCCTGTGCTGAATGATCAGGGATCACAGACTGTCCAATTAATTTGCGGCTAGTCAGTGGTGAATGGTTGTCTGAAAGAATCACTCCATTTTTGTATTTAAAAAACTGATTTCCTGAACACATTTTAATCTCAGGTTAAGTAATAAAATGAAAAACATCTGACACTTTCTGAAAGAATGAAAAACATTATTACCATGGACTGTTGATAGAAATGGACGAAGCAACCAGGTCTCAAAAGTGAGGCCAATGCAGAAGTGCAAAGAGATGCAATACTCCCAATGGCCACTAGATGCTGGCTCCAAAAAAACTCTGTCTCCAACTGACTTCAATTCAATTTTTATTTTTTTTTTATTCCTGAAACATGCAGCCAGTACATTTTTCCACAAGTCATTCTGATATCATTAGTTAAAGTCAACCTATAGTCACCTAAAGTCAACTCAAATAGTTTCATCTCTAAGGAGGAAGATTCAGGGGCGTGGATAGTTTGATTGTCAGGTCTTCAGTGAGACCAGCTCTGATCTTGAGTTTGATCAAGGGTCAGACCTGCCTCCTCCCTCCTCTTCATAAGCAAATATGGTCACTTCTTGCTCCAAACAACCAACATGGCGACAAACAGGTGATGCCACCCATGGTTATTACTAACAGCAGCAGAATCATAACAGGTGGTTGATGATGGTTGTTGCGGCAAAAACAACACAACTCAGACTCATCGTGTCTAATGTTTGTGGTTCAGGCTGAGAAACCACTGAAGAAGAGAAACACTGTGGTTTTGCCTGAATGTGAAACCAGATGTAAACCAGATGGCTCCCTGCCTTAACCAAGAGTCAAATTATAACAGAAGGTAACTAGTGCTGTTTAACTACATATACTGCAAGATCGTATATTTGGCCATTAAAGAATATTGGGTGAAATATTACATTCAATATTCATTTTTTTTTTTATAACTTTCACTTAATTAATTAGCCATGTTTTCTACCCCTGGTGCCAGGTGCAGTTGTTTAAAAATGTGTAGGAGACATGATCTGCATGACATGAAATTATTGGCTTATTGGAAAATGAGTTGTATATAAATCACATTTCTTCAAAGTAGAAGTGCTTGCTGATTGAAAGCTCCACGGCTGAAAGTCCAACGCTGGAGAATTTCCAATAAAACTATCTGAAAAACTATCCAACCACCAGGCCCAAAAAAACATCTTACCTGTTCTAAAACATCTCAATGTAACTCTAATCCAATGCAACAGAAAGAAAGCACAACAAAGCTACTGCTATTTTAGTCATAGTAGTATTAGTGGCCTCCTCACTGAATGCTTCATGCTCTGCAACCTTTAAAAAATACCATGGGGTTTTGTGTTTGTAACAAAAACAGTTTGATTCTGGTGCAAGTTTATTATAGCCCAATATCACAAAATATATCTCAAAGGATGGTACAACAAATATGATAATAAAATAAGCATCTTCCTGAAATTTTTAAGACCCATTTTCCAGTCCTGGAAAAGTGAAATGTCCTGGAGTTGTCTAGAAAATGATAAAACACTGTCGTCTTAGCTGAGTGCAAACTGTGAGAGGTCCCTAGCAGCTGACGGCTGAAGTGATGTTCAGGGAGCAGGGTGACAGTTTACAGGCTGAAACACCCTGAACACACCCTGTTGTGGTACTTGAATGATTCATGTCAGACCAGTGAAGATCCTTCCTTGATTAAAAAAAAAACTAGATGAAGAAATTACTACATATTGCCTAACAAATAAAACATGAGCGTGAACAGCTGCTTTAAACGTTGACAGTTGCTGGTCTTGAGCTCAACTTTTATACATGGAAATAATTTAATGTTTCAACATCTACAGTACCAACCTCTTCATACAGGGATGTGTTAGTTATTGTAATTCTAACTGATCATATCAGCTTTATAGAAAAAGTTCTTGAAAATTATTGCTGAAAAAGAGCAAGAACCTGTAAAGATGTTGCTTAAAGACAGGGCTGTAGTCAAGTCCACCTTTATCGAGTCCAAGAAAAGTCCAAGTCCAGGCTTGTCAATCCAAGTCAAGTCCAAGTCCACAAAGGTCCGAATCCAAGTCCGAGTCCAACAGATCAAGAGTAAACCCATCACAGATTAAAAAAAAAGTTTTCGAGACCACTTGTAATTTTTGTGATGCTAGAGATACTCTGTTTTCAATTGCACTGTAATTTATAATGATCAAAAAGAATTTGCAATGTAAAAACACTGTAGGATTGAATTAGAGCAATTTCATTGTTATACTCAAGACTCAGACAGCAGGTAAACAACAACAAATAAATACAGTTTACTGAAACCTACAGAGAACTGGTAAAATGAACTGTGTCAATGAATCATCACAGTTCATTGACAGCTTCATTCTTGGCATTGGATTTTGAATATGTTTACACTTAATGTGTTTATGACACACTTTCAACAAAACAACTGCAATCCACTTTGAAGTTGTGTCATTCAATCTTTAAGTTAAAGATTAAAGTACAAAGGGAAACTCAACGGTGGTACAGTTGTGTGGTAAAGTATATATAAAAAAAGTCAGTGTCTCATTCAGAACATTGATAATTGATAATAATTTTTATTCTGTGTAGCTTTTATCTGTTTGATGTGTGCTTGTTTGCTTTATTTGTGTAAAGTGACCTTGAATATCCAGGAAGTCTCTTAGAAATAAAGTGTATTATTACTAATAACTTTCAGCTTTATTCACCAAGCATGTGTTCAGCATACAGGGAATATGACTCTGTTCTTTATTTATCTTCCAAAGAGTACTAAAACATAAACAGATATATAATTAATACGAGGACAATATGTACATAAAGGCAGAATAATGATATGAAATAAAAAATACATTAAAATAAGATAAATAGGTGGATGGATGGTGCAATGAATAGTTATTAAGTGCAGAGTGTTCCAGTTTATGTGGTTAATTGTTCAGCAGTTTAATGGGCTGTGGAAATAAAACAGCTTTCATCTCTGTTAGTTTTGGTGTGCAGTGTTTCTGTAGTACTGACCAGAGGGAGGAGGAGGAACAAGTACTTAGGAGCGTAGTACCAAGGTGACCATCTTATCCACACAGCTAATGTCCCTGCAGCTCCTCCACAGTTCTTCTGAATGTTGACCTCCTTGATTAATAACTGCACACTGCTGCCACTGCACTCACTGTTGGTCCAGAGGTCTGTCACTTGATTACCAACAAAGCTCCTTTAGTAGCAGGAGGCGTCATAACCTGACCCATCCAATCGAAGCCAGTGAGTAAATGTAAGTGTGCAGCCTCTGGATGAATGATGAGAGCATGAACCTTGGCCTTGTTTGTACTGAGGACCACATTAAGCTATATGACCAATCGTAAAGCAGGAAGCCGGAGCGGCCTGTTCCTGTAGGAGCAGGACTGAGGATCTATGGCAGCTGTGTGCTCTGAACTAAAGGCAGAGGTCAGGAAATGAACTCGCTCACAAAGTCACTGCTGACATGATTATGTGTAACGAGAAATATGTTTATGATGTCAACTCACCAGACTGTGTGTGATGGCATGCATGTATTTCAACTAAACAGCTGAGGCTGATGGGGATGTCGTGAGTTTATTTACCCCACTTGCAGAGGGTGACTCTGTTTGAGTCTGACTCGTATTAGAGGCAGGACTATCTTTCTAATTGCTTCTGTTTGATGAGTTTAATTTGTCATATTTCAGTATGAAACCTCATTTTAAGGCTTCAAGTTAGATTGGGAGCAGAGCGGGTCAAAGTTCATCCATAGACTGTATATGGAAATGGGGTTTATAGCAGCTGGGTCTCAAAAATGAGGCCAACGCTGACGTGCAAAGCAGTGCAATACCACCAATTGCCACTAGTACTGGCTCCAAAAAACTCTGGTTCCTATTGATTTCAATTAAAACTAAAAAATCATAATATTTAATCCTGAAATATTCAGTAAATATATTTTGTCTACAAGTCATTCTGGTGTCATTAGTTAAAATCAACTCTTCTTCTCACTGATCTGGTGGTTCATCTGAAAATCATTTCATATTAGGCTGAGAGAAGAGGCGGAGTCAGGGGTGTGGTGAGTTTGATTGACTGTTCTGGTTTCCAATGATTTACAGGTCGTTTCAAGGCTCATTCGACCACGACCTTGAGTCTCATGCACATTAGACACTGTCCTCAGGTTCAAGGGTCAGACCCGCCCCCTCACTCCTCCCTTCATATCCACATATGGTCACTTCTGGCTGCAAACCATCAACATGTGTCCCCAGACCAACAGGTGACATCACAGTAGCTTTGTCCATATGAGTTCATCATACTGTAAATCTGAACTCATCACTGCCTGTAACAGTGTCACATTAAAAGTCCTCTAGCAATCCGGTGGATAAAAACCTTTCATTTACTGTGAAACATTTGCAGATACACTGAAGGTTTAACTCATTCACAGCTGCTTTTTCCCTTGTCTGTGTATGTGGCCCACCCCTATTGTCATTATTAGAGACCCAGCATCAACTAAACTCGATCGAGTGAAACTGACTCCCTGGAAACTCCCTGAAACAAATTACTTACTAATCAATTTAATAGTTGTTGATGTTTTTCAGTCAACAACACAAATCTCACCAACGCAAACAGCTGGAGTCAGTGTCCATCCAGTCATTGGAAACTTGAAGAGTCAGGGTCATTAGGATGCACCATCTTGCAATCGTGAATGTTTGTTTAAAATGTGCCAATCCCTCTTCAAGATATTGGATAAGTAAAACTTGCTGCTGGTTATGCTCGGGGACACATCAGGGATCACTCAGGTCATTAGGATTCATCCTCAGAGTATCAAGGATATCTGGATGAAGTAACAGAGTAATCCATGTAGCTGTAGCTGTGGATCTACAACTGAAGAGAGCTGTAAGATGCTGTAATCAGCTTCTGATTCACTTTTCTTTTGCCAGGCAACATGATTGAGAACAAATCATATCAGTGGAGGAACATGCAGGAATGAATCTGATTGGCTAACAGCTGTTGGTGATGGAAACTTCCAGTGGTTTTTGCTGACCATCTGCATTGCTGCAGGCTCAGTTCCTCCAGTCATTAAAAACTATTTTCAAATTGAAGTTTAAAGAAATGATGGTAAATGGAGTACATTTATATAGCACTTTCTTGACCTTAGCTTGGTCCCAAAGCAACTCATTCACCCATTCACCCATTCACACACACACACACTCACACACCAATGGCTACCAAGCTGCCATGCAACTTAGGGATCAGTGTCTTGCCCAAGGACACTTCAACACATGGACAGGAGGAGCTGGGGATTGAACCCAGGACCTTACGACTCATAAGCAACCCACTCTACCAGCTGAGCCACAGCCGCCCAATGATGATAATTAGTGCACGCTATACGACAATCAAGGTCACGTACTGGCTCACGTATCAGTCTCTGCACATAAACATGTGACCCAGATAAATCCTGCACATACTGTCACACAGTGTGCAAGGACAATGGGAGAATGCATATCTACATATCACTCTGTATAATTAGCAGGATAAGTGCTCATTATGCATCCTGAGATACGTCTGCAGAGTCCAGCACTGGAGATGTGTATCGCTGGTAGGTTGAAAGGCCTATACAAACAGATATGAACACACACACATATATACAGAGACTTCTACAGATGCAAACACACACACACACACCAGTGACCCTCTTGGCCTCACACTATCTCTGCTCTCCCAATTAAGCCGCTGCTTCCCTCCTTCTCCTCCTCCTCCTCTTCCTCCTCTCATCTTTCTACCTCTCTGTGCATCCAGCTGATGAGCGCCTGGTAGTTTTTGCGGCTCGAGGACGGAGACGGAGACGGTGGCGGCGGCAGTCCCTCCGCTGCGTCTCTCCTTTAATTATCCTGCGAGGGACGGCGCTCGTACACTTATCAGATGATGAGCTCTGCCTCGGTCTCTGGCCCCGAGCCCTCTGTGTGAACGAGAGCTTGTGTGTGTGAAGTACTGCTGTGTTCAATAGTAAGAGTCATAAAAATATTACTGTGTATATGTGAGGAGACAGAGCCTAAGAGGGAGGGTTGGTCACAAATAGGGAACATTTTTGCCCCTCTAGTGTCTTAATCTGGTAATTACCAGTCAAATCTTCATCATTTTTACCAGTTATGTGCAACATTTTAATCCCGATTAACATTTTATTGAGGCAGGATTCGCTTTGCTGTTTCACCCTTAATTTCCCGTTGATGTATGTTTTTAAAAAAAGTAGATCGTCGGATTGTGCCATGTTTCTTGTCGTTTTCTTCTCCTCTCACTTTTCTCTTATCTATTATTCATGCTGCTTTTGTTCTGTCTGTGTGTAAATGTGCTGCTAATGTTGCACTTGACAAAAAGACCCTGGTTCTCAGTGGTACAAATCGACACTATGCTCAACTTCAGTCTAATAAAACCATCTTTTCCTTTCTCAAACGAGGGCTTGAAACCTGGCAGTAGCATGCATTTCCCGCCACTGATTGCTATTTAATTACAAATTTGTAATTTGCACTGAAAACAAATTATTCTTCAAGCTTGTTTCCAAAATCAAGGTGAATATATTTTCACCACATGTTGTCAAAATGTGAGCTGTTAAATATTCATACACTCAGGGCAAAGTTTTGCACATTAGAGGTAAAGAGTGAAAGCAATTTGCACATGTGTTATAGTTGTGAATGTGCAACTAAATAATTCAGCGCTGAGTATAAAAGAGTTGTCTGTTCATGTGAATGTTTAAGCACTGCTGTATGGCTTTTTATGTTGTGAGTGGTTGGAAATGCGTGTGCAGTGAAACGAGGACCACAGGATATAAACAGCGGGCGGATTTTGCTAGTAGTGTTTTATTTTTCCCACCGATGATCTGTACAACAGAAACCACAGGGTCACGTGGACTTTTACTGTGGGATCATATTAACCCAGGTCATTGTTGTGTGTACAGTGTGAACAAAGCAGCCAAAGCAACAGGGCTTTCCATGCTGGACGTTTGCAAAATGTAAACAAACAAGGTGCAGGCTAACCATCAATTAGCATTTAGCTCGGTTCTTCATTAATAACAGCTTTTTTTTAATTCAGACTTGACTGATGATGCACATCTGTTGTTTTTTATTCCATCATCTGATATTAATTGTAAATCAACTGTAGAGAAACTGATGGGATGAAGTTAGATATTAAAAAACTGCATGCTTTTAATTTCTTCAAATCAACTTCCTGTGGTTTACTGTGGCTTCAGCAGGTGATTGCACAGGAGAAACAATTTTATAAATAGTCTAGTCACATACTAAGGTGACCAGATAAATTCCCAATAATGCAACAAGTTATTACATTATCGGTAAAAATGTTATTACCATATCAGTCAGGATATTATTGGTGAAATTATTACATTATTGGGTTTTATTACATTTCCAGTTGAGATAAGTGGAAATTTTATTACATTTTCAGGAAATTATTACATTATAGGGTGCTACATGGCTCGTAGAGCGGGTCGCCTATGAATCGTAAGGTTGTGGGTTCGATCCCCAGCTCCTCCTGTCCACATGTCCAAGTATCCTTGGGCAAGACACTGAACCCTACGTTGCTCCCAACGGTGCCTAGCCTTGCATGGCAGCTTGGTAGCCATTGGTGTGTGAGTGTGAATGGGTCAATGAGTTACCTTATAAAACACTTTGGGACCTAGCTACAGTCAACAAAGTGCTATGTAATGTAATGTGATCTAATTTTCAACTTTCCTCTGAGATTCTCATTTACCATCCACCTCTACCTCGCTTACCCAAAGTAGCTAATAACACATTTTAATGTAATCTATTTACCATTTATGAAGAAGAAAAAGACTACTCATCTCCACTTTGACCATTATCAGTCTTACAGCTTTTATTTTGACACAGTTTACAGATATTTGAGGTGAATTACAAATCTTGCTTTCTTACAAAACAGCGACCCCTACACAGATAAGTTGAAACATTACAACCGTTCACAGGCGGCGTGAAGGACGTTGCTTATCTTGCAAAAATGGTGCAAGTCAAGATGTGAGCTGTATTAAACTGTGAACAGTGGGCAGTCAATGAACAGTCAGTTCTTGTTGGAGAAAAAATATTTTTACTTCCAGGACATATGTACAGTATGCACACATCTCACATCTATCAATGAAGGAAGCTTTGCCACATCTCAAACTATATTTCTGAGACTTGAACATTTTTCATCTGCCTGAAAGCTGCTGCGGCCCCTCAGAGTATTATCAGCCTCTCCACACATAAAAGCAAAAATGAAAGACATTCACAAGCAGCCGTTCACCTCACCTTAACAAGATGGCATGTGATTAATTTATGATCCGACGCCTTATCTTGAAAATTGTTAGCCCTACTTTAATGTCAGAGGACCCACCAATCCAAACTCAAGATGTGGAGAAACTGGGATAAGGCGTCCCAGGAGTTGGTTCAGTGGTTTATCTTCATGAGAGCATCACGTCTCCACCCAGCCCCCGGGGAGAGGACTCAGCTGCCCTCCATGGAGACATCTTCCCAACACTGTGCTGCTTCTCACTCTTGATCATCCAGATTGTATCTTCTCTCCTCCCTGTCTCCCATCAGTCTCGTTTCATCCTGTCATCCTCTCATTTCTTCGCTCGTCTTTAATGAGGCTGCTGCAGAGTTTTTCTTTTCTTTTCTCAAGCTTCGTCTTCAAGTCAAACATTACGAACAGATGGATTTGAAATCTGGCTGTAGGTAGAGACTTCAACTTTCCTCTGAGATCCTCATTTACCATCCACCTCCACCTCGCTTACCCAAAGTAGCTGATAACACACTCAGAGGAAGCGGCCAGCCCACCCCACCCATCTTTTTTAGCATGAAAGACGCTAGTTAAAGTCACCCCCCATCAAAGGTTGAAGCTCGGCTTCTGCTTTATCTGCAGCGAGGCCCAAAGAAGTAAACAGGCTCAATCGGAAGTGCTTCCTGTAATTAGGTGATTAGCACATCGAGGAGCTCAGACACAGCAACACAACTGTTTCCATCAAGGCGAAGAGACTCTGAGCTCCGAGGTCCAACTGAAGAAACCGATGACAGTTTCAGCTGATTTTTTTTTTTTTCAGCACTGATATGTCACGTCCCATCCCATCAGTTGTCTGTGCTGAGAGTCCTCGACTACATTGTATCATGCACGTGATTCACGTGGAGGCTGAATTCAACACATTAATAATGTGTTCGTTGGTTTTAGGGCTCAGTCTTACTGTCGCTCTCAGTAACAATGAAACAGCCTGATTTCAGACTCAGTCACACTGCACTATGAAGCAGCCTCATTGTTTTCCTGCACCAGGGAATAGTTTACAGTCACTAAGTGTTATTAAAAGAGTTTCAGTGGAACTGTGAGTAATGACTTTGTTTTTTACGAGCATCCTTGAAACATAGAGCACGTAGAATAGACTAACAAAAATATAATAATAATAATACATGGTTATTTATAGACCATTTTTCAAAATACATCTTACAAAGTGCTTTATAATGCAGCAATTAAACAAACAACAAAAAACAATAAAACTGAACAATGTGGTGTATAAATTCATTACAGTCTGGGGAGTTTCCTAATGTGGGTGTGTTAAGAATGGTTTGACTTCTCTGTTCACTTTTAATTACAACAGTGTCACTTAATGAAAACCTCTTTGTCCTGTTGTCTGGAGAGTTTCAATACAAGATACGCAAACAGAAAAACTAGGTTACATCAGGATGGTTTTCTTCATTGTTGTCAGATTTCTGTTAAGAGGTGTTGTTGAAGCCGATAACGTAATAACAGCCGATAATGTAATAACAGCCGATAACGTAAAAAATGTGCCCTTTTTGAAATGTAATAGGCCAATAACGTAATAAAAGTGCTGAACCGATAACGTAATAACTTTTGGCCAATAACGTAATAATTATATTACGTTATTGATTAAGGTTTTTTATTACGTTATTGGCCTATTACATTTCAAAAAGGGCAAATTTATTACATTATCCCCTGTTATTACATTATTGGCTAACAGGTGTAGTTTATTGTCAAGAGGCTGATGACTCAGTATTTAAGAAGGGTTAAGGTGTTGAGAGGTGCAGCTCATACACAAACCCTCTCTTGGGTTCATCATTTTTTACCTTTCTCCTTTTTCGCTCCTACTGCAGGACCATCACACACCACTATATCACAATGGGAAATGAGTGTCACGGTCTTTTCTCACAAAGCTTCAATTTTATTCCTATTTCTTTTCATCCATTTTCTTTTCCTAAAACTATTTTTTACCTTAAGCCTGTAATCATGTCTCCAAATATCCACCTTGCAAAGTTCACCTGCAGTGAAGTTCCAGTAAAAATATACACTCACCTATTAAGTCGGAGAGATGAATAAAAGCTTGTCCAGCTAACCATGAAACACCTTGTTATATCAGACTTAGTAAAATTCCCCTATTAGCTCCAATGTGACCCATCCAGACCTCATTACTCCCTTCAGCGAACTCGCTCCCATCTGCCCTGCCATCAGTCACCATGGAATATTTAAAGCCAATCGTCACGGAGCCTGCAGAGTGGATTTTAGACCTGCCACAGTGGGAAAGATTAAGCCTCGCTGACCAAATTAAGAGTGAAGAGTGAATGTTATGAATGTGATCCCTGTGGCCTTGTTCATTTCTCTATTTATCCCTCTATTTTCCATCTCTCCATATGTTCATTCATCTCTTTCCCTCCAGCGGGGTGCACTGTCTCATCACAATCAGGGAGGATTTCTGTCAGGAGATCTTCTTAAAGCAGCGCTTGGAAAGATTTTTGTGGAAAATAAAAAATGCCTGTCTGATCAGACTATCTCATGAGGAGCAGCCCATCCACACTAATGATGGGCTGAAGATTTGGCCCATTTTCCCCCATTAAAACATCAGTGTCTGGGTGATCCCTGACTAAAAGTCTTGGATGTACACAACAAGTCAGGAAGAACAATACTACATTTGCTTTTTACTATACCCCCTCTCACAAGTTCTGCTTGTGGTCTACATGATTCAGGACTTTAAAGTGAACCTGGCTAGAGGGGGGTAGGTCCAGTTTGGGGACCTCAAACTAGCCTCTATCCTCTTTGCATATGATGTGTTTCCCAGATGACTTTCATTGGAGGTTTTCTGTGCAAATTAAAGCGACAAATGGGTCAACCCAAAACATGCTGGAGAGATCGTGCATCTCATTTGACCAGAGGAAGCTGGAAAATGTTGCTGGGCAGAGGGACGCACAGACATTTAGGTTGTTGCTACAACTTAACTCCAGATAAGCAGTAGAACTAAAGAACAGAAATCAATTCAGTGTCAAAAGTTAGATGACAAGATTGATAGCGATTGATGCCACTCATATCTGTATAGTGAACGTGAATCTAAAGTCAGGACGTGGTAACGTTGCTTAGCACAGTCTATAAGCTGGTTTGATAATAAGGAACCGTTTCTCAAATGTCAAACAACTTGTAGACCTTTTGCATTGCATCTGTTTTTTATTTTTACAAAAATACTTCTGGTTGCCTAAGAATACAGGTTGATTATCGTGTTGTCTTTTGTAGCATCTTCCTTGTCCCAAAGAATCTTATTTTCCCTTACACCAATCCATTCATCCTTCTTCCTGAGACTTACGCCAGCCTCTCAGTGGAGTCGGTTACAAGCTTAAAGCAATCATCAGTGAGCCTCTCCACAGTGACTCACTGCGTTTACGTTTAAGCCTCTTTCTGTCATCTCTACATGTCCACTGATCCAACCATCCATCCATCAGTCAGCACCTCTGCAGACAACAAGTCTGCCTCTCACTGCTACGGCAAATCGTCTTAGGGTGTAAAGAGCTATTGACACAATGGATCTCTTCTTGTTGTTTGCCATCTCTTGTCCTTCCTTTCTCCTCTCACTCTTTTTCAGCATCCTCCCTCCCCTCTTCCTTCCCTTCTTTACTCCATCCATATCTTAATGACTTCATTAGTCTGACTCTTTAATAGAAGCAGTGTTCCCAAATGAGCGCAGCCTACGCATTCTCTCCCGCTCATCACTGTCACTTATCTACACCGTCTCCACGGTGACAGAGAAAGTGATACCTACACCTCCTCTCAGTGGAGATCTCTTTACATGGAGCATTATTGGAGGTCTGATTTCACCTGTAGAAATTACAACAGTGTTCATTAAAAAATAACATCAAGTCATACATTCTGTATTTAATTGTATTCATGATTTTGTGTTGAAAGCAGTGGGAAAACCCAACTGTCTCTCAAAAATCACTGTGCGCGGTTTCACTCCTAAATCCGATGAGATGTCTTGAAATGAAAGCTGAAGTTCAAAATAGTATGCTAATTTATTGTTACTGCAGCTATACATAATATTTTTATGTTAATAGGGTGTCAGACGTGAAAACATGGTGACAATAAGAAAAGGGTTGCCTCTAGTGATCAACCTACAGGGAATGATCAACTAAATGTGCAGCTCCCCTCAGTTTTATTCAGCTTCACAGTGAGTTTCAGAGAGAAAAGGTAAAAAAACTACAAAACTACACTGAAACAGCAGCAGACTGGTCAGCAGGGTAATTAGCAGGTAAAGATGTTTCGGAAGTGGTGGGCACCAAACACAGAACTAATATTGAATTGATATTCATCAGATGGACATGAAAAAATTAATGAGCAGAAATAAAATTCCTCATGAACTGTTTGCTAAAATATATATAAAATTGATATCCTGATTTACATAATGAAGTGAGCCCAGAACTCTGAAGCTGTACTACATCATCACATGTATTTTATATATTATTTTATACATGCTGGAGGACCATAATAGAAATAAGCCTCTTTGTGAGCTTGTAATTAGAGCCTTAACAACCCCACAAACCACTACCTGTTTTAAAAGGAAAGAGATCACAGATTAATATTACCCCTTCCTAGTCTAAAGGTGTTTTTTGGGAATTGTCCGCGCCTGGAAATGTGTGTGTATTATAGCTCATAAAATAGTCATCTTGTAAGCCACTATCATGTAATTCACATCCTTTTGTTCAGAACAACCTGAGCTTTCTTAAATCTATGTTATATTTGTCTTATATGAATGTAAAAAAAAAAAAAGAGAGAGAGAAACAAACAGAAAAAAACAAAAGAGAAACAAAAAAATAAGGCGAAAAAAAAAGTTCACATATATTTATTGTAAAAACACAGCAAACTATAATGAACAACTTTCTGGACATTTTTAAAACTGTTTTCTAAGGTCTTAGGGTAAAAAATGAAGGCCCTAAGTAAAATACAAATGCAGACATACAAATTCACTGTCGCTCACTTTCAGCCAAAGAGTAATGTGAGGGAGCTCCAAGAGGACTCCCCTTCAAAACAACGCCAAGCGTTTATCTCGTCTTTCCGATTCAGCGTGGTATCATTTAGGTCAAATAAAACGTTTACGATGAAAAATATCTATCAGTAACATACATAACAGTGCTGTTTTCATTTACGCACTATCCAGATGAGACAAAGGTCCTCTGGGTGCACGCAGAGCCCATTTTCAATCGCGGAAACAACAGCTAGTGTCGGAGCAGTCACCTGTCTTGCCAACACTCTACTCTTTGATACTTCCTGGGCTGATAAAAAGCTGTACGATTGGATAGTGGCATATCATGTGACAACGTAGGATTGCCTGATTGGACTCTTATTAGCCAATCGAGCTGAAGCGCCGCCATTTTTCCGGAAGACAACAGCGGCGGCAGTTTTGAAAACGCGCAAGTTTCCGCTTTTCAACAAAAAAGTAAGCCTTTATTTTAAACTGATCAGGAGTTATTAAATATTTTGTAACCCTTGACCCCGGCATCGTATACGATGCCTTCGACTTGGAATTGTTAATATGATGGCCAGATTATTTATGTATTATCTCCTATTTTGCATCAGTATGACTCTCTGAAGGTATTCAAGAGGCACATTTTTAAATAAATAACTTAAACAGTTATATAATAGCTAATACAGAATTGTTTGATTTTATTATATGTTGCAGACAACTACATCCCCATCTGTGGAGTATCTGAGTATCTCACACCTCACTGCCTGTTCTTTGTTGCTTTGCAGCCATCTATAGGCATTTTGTTTTAAGTTGCAATAACTGTTAATTTTTCCTGATATATCATATAAAGATTGTTTTGAAAAGTAGCTAGTAACTATAAATGATTACATTTATTAGTGGATTAAAAAGTAAGATATTTTCTCCTTTTGAAATTTAGTCTTTAGAACTTTTAGAAATGGACGAAGCAACCAGTTCTCAAAAATGAAGCCAATGCAGAAGTGAAAAGAAAGTGCAAGGCTCGGGACAGCCTCTTCGCTAAGAGATATTAGACTGAGAGAAGAGGAAGATGTAGGGGTCTGGTTGGCTTGAACTCGAGTCTCAAACACAGTGTCCTCAGCTTTAAGAGTCAGACCCGCTTTAAGTATAACTAATAACCATGTTATACAAACAAATCAATTAAACCTTTTATTTATTAATTTCATCTTTAACAAGTAGTGGTGAATATGTGCCTGTGAGTGTCACAAGATGCCACAATTCAGTGACTGGAGGTTAAAAAAAAAAAATTTCTGCACTGTCATAGAGGCTGTGAATCACAACACAAATCAATAAGAATTTTACACACCAGTGTCTGAAGTGCAGTTTCATTGTGACTTTGAAGCAGCACAAGGGGGAACTTTGCAAGTCGGTGGCCCCAAACGGCAGCAAGCCCGAGGCTACCATCTGAATACTGAGGACTTCAATACCCACAAGTCATGTGCCATGAGATTAGCACCGAGCTTCTCCTTTGTAGTGTCTAGCCGGTGCACTCCATACTTTTGAATTGGACTTTTTGCAGTTACATTTGATTACATCACTTCCTGTGCATGAAGAAGTAGTTGTTGCTAGTGACAAGTGTGGCGGCCAAACGACGACACTAATTAGCAGCGTGGTGCAGTACAGTGAAGTGGGCTAATGCAGTATGCATGGTGTGTGTGGATGAAGACTGTTTGTGTGTGGAAGTGGTTATCATTAGCTTAGATTTCCAGCTTTGTTCATTGCATGTTGACGTATGAATCGCACACACTCAGGAATCCCATTCATTTTTCAAAGCGTGCACACACCACCTGCCACATGGTATATGTGCAGAGGAACACACGCTCACCAGAGTGCACACTCTGGAGCCGGCAGCTGTGTGAATAATCAAAAATGACTCACCTTTCCTCAGTGTTGGCTTTGTTAAAAGGAATATCATTAGAGGGGAAGAGACTGAAAAACACCTCTGTAGCCTCCCCTCTCTCCTGTAGACAGGAGAGGTCGAAAGGTTAGAGATGAGAGAGAAGAAGAGTACACGGGGGCAGGAGAGGGGGAAGGAATGAAATTCAGGGTAAAAAAAAAACCCCGCTATATTCATCATAAATGTCCTTTCTCTGTCTTATTGTCTGTGTTATGATTGCTGGGACAGACACAGAAGTAAAACAGCAGATGTACACTTTGTGTTTACTAATAACATGATTCATTTCTCAGCAGAGGAGAGGCTGGCATCCCTCTGAGAAATCCTTTAATTACAGTAAACATAAATCACACACAGTCAGCCTCTGAGCATCAACAGCCTCTGTCATATATGTACAGTCACACAGGATTCTTCAAAGAGTGTCAAATACTTTATTGCCACATTAAGCCATCATAAAGTGGAATTGCTGGTAAATACACAAATATCCACATGCAGTTTTCTCTGTTTCTGTGAGTAGTGGATGTTGGATGTGTGGATGTGGATGTGGCTCTCTGCTGCCCCTCTGTGGTGATACATGCACACTACAGCTCACCCTGGCAGTGTCACCTCTCACTGTGCCTCTTCACAGCCTCAAAATCCTGTTTTTAACTCTGATGGTTCCACGTCTTACAGTGACGTAGCATCGAGTATTAATGCCACATTGTGAAATACGTCACTAGGAGTACAAATACTGCATTAAGAAGTATATTTTGAACAAGAAAATGAAAAAGTGCTCAATATCAGTATCACACTCTACAGTAAATGATTATTATTCTGCAGTAATTTTAAGCATTTTATTGATCTAGTTGGTTGAGGTAAAGTGATGTCTTATTTTTTTTATGAATAATCTACTAAATAATTATTTCATTGACTAGTAGTTTTATATTTTATAACAGGGCACCTAAACCTAAAATATATGAAAAAGCAAGAAAAGGGATTTAAACAGTAAAGCACCAAATAAGTGTAACCATGAAGTATTTGGCATTTTGAAATCAAATAATTGACCTTTTGTTTTCAGCTCTACTTCAATATTATTTACTTTTCGAATAGTGTAGCACTAACCTATTACTAATATGTAAAGTATCTTAAGTAGCTCTCAGGTAAATTAATAGAGTATTTCCCTTTGAATGTAATAGAGTAGAAGTATAAAGTGCCATAAAAATACTACTTATATAAAGTGCCTGATTGAATTTGCTTCCACTACTGCTCTTCAGTAAACACTGTTGGTGACTATTTCAGAAGTCACCTCAGTCTTTTAATCAAGCTGAAACTGCCACCCTACATACAGTGTGCCTTATTAAGTTCAGGTTTTTACATGAACTATTCCTTTTTGCCATATTATTACCACATGTAATCACATGTAGTTGCATAATTCTCTGTCTGAAGTCTTATAAAAAGACTTTGAGGAGTTTCTGGGTGTTTTTTCTAATCCTCCTGAAGAAAAACGTTCTTACCAACTCCCACTTTTCTCCATATTTTTCCCTATTCTTACTTTTTTCTGACTAATCTTTGCTTTGTGACGTTCCTGCAACAAGCTCAGCGCTGAGCAGAAAGCTGTGTTTGGGTGTGGAGGCTGTCTTCATTATTTCTGGCATGTCAGATTTCACCACAGATGCTAATGTGGGAACAGATCAGAACTGAGCTACATACATGTGGTTGGAACATTTTTAGATTTACTGAGCTTCTTTTGTGTCATAACAGCTTCCAGTGTAATCATGTTTGTGACAGTATTGTTTTCTCCTCTCTCTGATCCAGGCTTGTGGGCCCAGCTCCAGATGCAACAGTCCAGCATCGATGTAAACAAAGGTCAGATGGTGGTGCTGAAGGCCTCGTACAGCTCCGACTCGGGCAGTGACCTGAGCACCCACACCATCCTCTGGAACTTGGTCTCCAACACCACCAAGCTGGTGAGGACGCACCCAGTGGTCATGTATATATAGAAACTGTGAAATAAATAAATATTTAAGCAGTAGTAGTGAAATCTTACTTTGCCATCTGTGGCTACAATATCTGGGATTACAGTCATAAGGGATGTTTGCCTGTTCTTATTCTGTTAATCTGGCAAAGCTCTTCCTTTGTAAACCCTTAGAATTTAATCCAAGACAGAAAAAAGGCTTAAAGCTTGCAAAAAAGTATACAAAGTGGACGGTGTAGATACATTGTGTGCATTAGTGATGTGTGGTTTTGTGTGTGGAGGGATGAGAAATGTGTTTTCGCACATTATTGTGAAATTGCTGTGGTTAAATGAGGCAGAAGGGTTAACGAGCCCAGCTGAACGACCCCCTCCTCAACCCTGCACGAGGTTTGTTTGGTTTTTTTTCCCCCCTGCACATCATCTAGAGACCTGGCTGCAGCCCGGCTTACGTAGCTGCCTAGGTCAGATTACTGTGCTGTGCAGATGGACGACCCAAAAAGAGGATCACAATCAAATAGAAAAGAGGACTCAGAGAGCTGGAAAAGACACATTTGATTAAAAGTGAGGGTTTTTTTTCCTCCTGTACAGCACATTCACTGTCTCTCTGCTTCACTGTCATTTGTCGCCAAAAAAGATGAATAAAAAGAACAAAGTCTTACGACGTCAAAGCCAAACTTTAGCTGCCACAATCTCCGTAGAGAGCTTTATGTGCACAGCACCGAGCTTAGTGCACCGTCAGGCAGCTAAAGGGAGCTAATCGCTTCTGACATGTTAACTCAGGTTTTCAACTCAAATCACTTCTATTCTTGCAGGATATTGTCATCCAGTAATAAGAGGAAAATCATTAATGAATTTCACTCGCAGGTGTTTTGTGTCTTACGTAGTTATCCTTTCTGCACCTGAATGAATTGGTGGTGATGCAGTCAGTGTTCATGTTTATCAGGCTGTTGAATCTCATTTTAATCAACTTTTCATGTTTTTTGATATTCTCTGTGGGTCAGACATGCTCCTTAGTGACTAGTTACTGAGAGAATCCAGGTCATGCTGGAAAATCTACACATTTACAAACAGTATAGTCAGCTGGTCATTGTAAAACCAAATATACAAGCAGCAGGTCGGAAATCAGATCATGTTGATGAACCACAGCAGGTTTATTATCTGGTCTTACTCCCAGGACCAGACTGGATCTGTTATTACAACACAATTTGCCCCAAATTGTAAGGTTGGCGGTTCGATTCCCGGCTCCGACTGTCCACATGTTGAAGTGTACCTCAGCAAGACCCCAAGTTGCTGTTTAATGGACGTGTTGTTACATTGTGACAAAAAGCATTTCCCTGCATGTTGTACTGTGTATGACTGTGTATGTGACAAACAGACAGCTAACTACTATATGTATCATATTGTTGTAGTTAATTTAAGAAAAGTAGCATCAGTGTTAGCATTTCACAGCTGTTATTAACTCTCTCTGGGAGCGGGGACCAGATGACTTATTGTAACACAGAATTCTCCTGTTTCTCATCCACAACACCCAAGGTTTTTCAGTTTGATCTCACAGTCGTGGAGGTTTTGTTTTTACTTCTGAACATTTTAATGTATAGCCTAGAGGTTGAAGGGTTAAGTCATTAACAGTTCAGCGAACAATCAGAGACCTGTGAGACCTCCAGAGGCATATTTTCATTTCAGTTTAAGTCAGACTTTGTATGGACTTACTTTAAATCAGAGGTTGCAGGGCTCCAAGTTTGGAGGATGTATGTTATCTTGTATGTGTGATGTTGGTTAAGGTTGACTTGACTTGAAAAGTGGAGGATGAGATGTGTTTCAGTTTTCAGGGGACTAACTGTTGCATTGTTACATAATATCAATGGTTGCAGAACAGTTTCCACAACAACAGCTCACAGTGGAGCACAGCTTGTGAAAATCCTTAAACTAAGCACAAGCTGTTTTACTGTACATCACTGTGATCACAATCCTATTGTTTAGCCCGCGATGCTGGGATAACAAACCTCTATGATTAGTTTCAACCTCGATCATCCACAAACTCAGCCACATTAACACAGATGTCACTAAGACAGTTTCCAGTGTTGCCAACATGTGGACATGTTTTTCAACTCCCTCTCACACCGACTGTCTCTCCTCCTGTCCAGATAATCGCCTACACCAAAGGCTTCGTAAGCGTGAGCAGCTCCGAGTTCAAGGGCCGCGTTGGTTTCGTCAGCTCCATGCCCTCACGGGACGTGTCCCTGTACATCAACAACACCCAGGAGTCCGACTCGGGACGCTACATCTGCCAGGTCATCATTCCTGATGCTGATGGTCTCACTGCTGAGCTCGAGCTGGACGTGAAGGGTAAGAAAAAAAGTCCTGCACCTCTTACATTGACAAAAATACAGTGAGTGATGTTGTAAACATGACAAACCTGTTACCCCCCCGTCCTGTCCTCTCAGTCCCTCCTGCTGTTCCTAAGTGCTCCATATCAGGGAAGGCCGTGTTGAAAGGAAATGTGACTCTCAGCTGCAAGTCCAGCTCTGGGAAACCCATCCCAGTGTACAGGTGGAAGAGGACCAGCCCCACCTCCGAGGTCTTCTTCTCACCCATGCTCAGTGAGTGGAGCTCACAGCGACTCTCTAGTTTCTGAATCATCTAGTTTACAGATGTGGATTTGCTGATACGACAATAGTCTGCACACCTTTTTATGAAATGATTTGTTTTTTGTTTGCTTATATTTTTTCATAGAACTGCACAGCTAATCTTTTTTAATTGAAGCCCAGATGCTATCAGGAATATTTTATTAATTAACATCACTATTATATTAATAAACGGTCTCTCAGGGGTTCCCTGTTAATTACACATTACTCCCACAGTCTTTATTCTTATATCAGGATATATACATTAGTATATACATAAAACAATTGTGCAAAGACCCCCCCCCAAAAAAGACTTAGGGGCTTCACTACCACACAATATTTAAAACATTTTTGTTGCTTGAGTACATTTTCAAAATCAGACCAGATATTTTAGAGATATAAAACACGATGAGTTTTGTTTTACCAACAGTTCAAACCTCCAAAGACTTTTTACATTTTTTTACAAGTAAATGACTAATGACTCTCTGTGAATCCATCGTATACATTACCTCAACAATTACAACAGTTAAACCCTCATTTCCCACCTTTACAGCTCTAATATTCTGCTGCTAAATATATGACTTTTTTTTTTTTCAGCAACACAAACAATAAAAGCTGTATTATGCTCTTTGAAACATGCTGTAAGTTGAGTAAACTCTTAGTGTCTTTGGTCTGAAGTCTCAAAGCAATGGATGCCTCTGCAGTCTGATTCTGTGTTGTGTCGTGTCCGTGTGTCCGTGTGTGTGCAGCTGCACAGGGGGTAAAGTGTTTGCATGCATGCGTGCTTGACCGTAGTCCTCCTCCGTGTTCACTGCTGTTTTAGATGAGAAGACCGGCACGCTGAAGCTGAGCAACCTGAGCAGCAACATGTCGGGGAAGTACGTGTGCACCGCCAGCAACACCGCCGGAACAGAGAGCTGCTTCATCAACCTGGACATCGTCACCTGTATGTGGCACATGTGTATACAACTGCATGGATGGACAGTGTGTGTGCTGCAGAGGTTCACTCTTTGCTGACATGTACTCTCTGTGGGATTCCAGCCTCTAATGCGGGGATGATTGTCGGCGCCGTCGTGGGCTCCGTGTGCGGTTTCCTCTTCCTCGTCGGCATCTGCCTCGTGTTCCTGTTCAAGAGACGGAGAGACAGCGAGGACGACATGGCCAACGAAATCAAGTGAGTTCACGTGGCTCCTTTTTGCTTCACAGGAAGAGACTGAAGGAATCATTTTCCTCTGGGGACTGGAAACATATCTGTGATCATTTCACAGGAGTTATGTCTTGCACGTACGCTAAGTCCAAGATAATGGGATAATTGTAGATCTCAGTCTGTTCTTTTAAGTGCAAATGTGCTCTGAACATCATCGTTATTAATTTGTGTCTGTGATGGGAGATTCTCTGATGTCCACTGAGGGAAAACGTCCACAGAACATCTGAGAAATAAGAGAGGAAAGACTTCCCTCTCAAGTTTAGATGCTGGTACATAATGATAACAAGTGTTAGCAGTAATCTGTACAAGTTATATGGTTCATCTGCAGTTCATCATATTTGTCTGTAGCTACAGTACAAGTATAATGCCATCAATTCAGTTCAGTTTTATCACTATAGCAGCAGATCAAATTATCTTTATCATTACTTCTCATAGTAAGCTCAAGGCCGAACAATATGATCAATAGTAGAAAGAAAAGCTCAACAACTCTTGGCAACCGCAGGAAGAAGAACTTCCTTTTAACAGGAGGGAACCTCAGACAGATCCAGACTCAGCTGGGGTGAAGGAAGAACTGAGGGAGAAGAGATGAGCCTTAAACAGACAGTAAACACTGAGCTGTTAGTGGGTCAGTGACCTCAGATCAGAGGCATGCTGCTGTGGAGCCAGAGATACCTGCAGAGTCCCAGAGAGGAACAAACTACAGGACACAGAGGTTAAAGACAGTAATAATCCATGTCTGATCTCCACCACATTATCTCACACTGTCGACATAATCATCCTGCATGTGTGAGATTTTCAATAAAATCCATTAAAAATGCAACAAAGATAAATATTTTACCTTAAGAGCTAAAGTATTTCACTGGTTTCAGTTTGTACCATAGACTGTGCTAACATGACGTCACCTGATGGTGTGTGGACTCACATTCTGAAGTCAGGAGTTTGGTATTTGAACGTCACCATGTTGGTTGTTTGGACTCAGAAGTGACCATATTTGGATATGAAGGGAGGAGTGAGGAGGTGGGTCTGACCCTTGAACCTGAGGACGTTGTCCAATGTGTATGAGACTAGAGTTCAGGTTTGATCATATTGGAGATACAACCTGTTAATCAAGCTAACCACGCCCCTAACTCCTCCCCTTCTCTCAGCCCAATATCTCCTTAATGATAAATGATTTTCAGATGGAGCAGATCACTGAGAAGAAGAGTTGACTTCATCTACTGACATCAGAATGACTTGTATCCTGAGTATTTCAGGAGTGAAAATGACCATATTTGAATTGAAGTCAATTGAAGCCAGAGTTTTTTTGGAGCCTGCCTCCAGTGGCTATCAAAGGTATTGCACTTTTTTTCCTCTTCTGAATTGGCCTCATTTTTGAGATCCAGTTACTTCAAGCATTTCTAAATACAGTCTCCTCCTATCTTGCCAAGCATGAAATCATTTGTTCCTTGGGCAAAACCCTATCTTTCAAAAAATAAATAAATAAATAAAAATGATCAACATCTGGTTTAGTAGTTTTTCCATGATGTTACTAACATGAGCAAAAACATAACCTGGTAAGTGGAGGTAAAAATCTGCAGTGGAGGCATATTAATCCATGGAGTGAAAGTCAGAAGAGTTCAGGTGCTTAGGGCATCATGGGAGATCCCCGAGAAGCCTGGGCCTATGCATGCAGGAAAAAAGACTGTGGGAACTATATAATATCACAATTCTAATGAAATAATGTTTTCCACCTCTGTGTCCCTCTCACCTCCAGGGAGGATGCCCAGGCGCCCAAGCGTGTGTCCTGGGCTAAGAGTGGTATGGGTTCTGACATCATCTCCAAGAACGGCACCCTGTCCTCCATCGCCTCCAGCCCGCACCACAAAGAGCCCTCCCACCACCACAACAATCAC
>OOFC01016223.1:0-33472 GCA_900323345.1 Pseudochromis fuscus | reverse complement strand
CTTAAATGTATTATGATTTGGGCTCAAACTACACAGGGGAGGGTGACCTCTGACCCCTCACATAGAAGGCAATCAAAGCAGCGATGATGCTCGTGTGGTGAAGTCTGCTGGCTGCTGTAGAGTGTGTGTGTGCGTGTGTTTGTGTGTGTGTGTGTCTGTCTGTTTATTTGATGTATGTGAGATACTCCCAGCCTCAGTATTTACAAACCTTCTGTCTCCCCTATTAAACCACATATTCCCTCCATCACCCACAACCGAACACAAACACCCCCATGAGTAGTGGTAGAATGTAACTAAGTAAATTTATTCAGGAACAAAACTGGGGTACTTCTACTTTATTTCCATTTTATGTTACTTTATACTTCTCCGTACTACATTACTACATCGCTTGAGTCTTTTTTTAAATGTAAAAACACCAACATTTAGTGAGTTTAGCTTTTTAAATGTAACAAATGCAAAAGTATTTTATTGATTTAGGAACTGGGATGTTAATTGAGCAAAAACTTGTCGAGCAAAAACATTTTCGAGCAATTAAAAAAAATAAACAGTGTGGCTACAATCTAATTATTCATATACAATTTTCTTCATCAATAACTTTCAATATCTTACGTAAATTTTTGGAATTGTACATACATAAATAATATTTTCATTGCAGATAATTGTAATAGATGATTTTCCTGTGTATAATCTGTACTTTTACTTTGAGTATTTCTTCCCTCACTGCATGAGCTCGAGTTCTGCCTCGACTCGTCCGATTTTCTCTGCTCCTGTTTTTAGGTGAGGAGGATTAGCTGGGACTTAAACCCACCGGGGCCACAGCCAGGAGACAGCGAGCCGCGGATCACGTTGCCATCTTTGTTACGACTCTCTTTATAGTCCAGATAATGCTCAAACACACGCACACAAAGCAGAGGTGTGTGGTGGCCTCACACAGCCGCACGCCTGTCGGCAAGTAAGTGCAGACTTTACATTCACACAAACAGGCACAGAAATTACATCAAAATTAAAATAAACAGATGAAATAATTAACCTGAGGGGATTTTATTTAAAAGAACTTGACAATAATTGGCCCTTTGTAGCATCAATTAATAATTTTACCATTAAGTTTTGCTCCAAATCTTGTCAAATATGAGGATTTTCTCTATTTTATACAATTATAAACTGAATCCTTGAGGTAAAAACTGTTGGTCAGTGAAAACAGTAGTGGCATTTTTTTTCACATTTTTGACATTTTATAGCAAAAATGAAGGATTCTGAACCTCAAATTGTTAAGAATTTGTTATATCTAGTCTGCATATTAATATTTTACTCATCTTATTTTCTTTTATTTGACTGAAATAACTGAGTTTTATACATAAGCTGCAAAATCTGAGAAAAAAAATCTTAAAATGAAAAGATAAATTCAGAAACAACACCATTTATTTCTCAATTCAGTGCTTTCAGGTTTCGCTTTTGCTCATGGCGGCTATTACTAGTAATCAAAAATACATGTAGCTCTATAATCTTTGCATGATTTAATGACTCTTTAGAATTAAGTGTTATCCCATACATTGTTTTAAAGTCTCCCTCAGACATTTGTCAACATAAACAGTCGAGCTTTGCTCAGCAACGCCGACTTATGCACTTAACACCTGACACCAAAATGTTTCTACACCCAACAAAGGCTGACCTGCCGTGACTTCCTGTCTCATGTGGACAGTATGTGTTTGGTTTACAGGAGTGGAGACTGAAAGATGAGTTGCTCAGCTTTGTAGGTGAAATTCAATGTTGATAAAGAAAACACTGCAGGTTTCATCGGGTCGTCTGCCACATCATCCAGGCGAGTTATTCCTCACCACAGTATTAACATGTCCCGTGTGTATTTCACTCTCAACACATTATGAACCATAATTATTGTGGCCTGTGTGTCACTTCGGAGGCTAAAGAAAATGTAATTAGCCTAGAAAAAGTTCAGTTGACAGTCTGGGTAAACTAATTAACCGAGCGGTGAGTGATGTTTTTCAGCAGATGGATTGAGATGCTGTAGCGTGTAGCCTGATCTGAACTGAAGCTGAGCCATCCTGCATCACCTGCTGAGGGGAGCGGTCAAATCCAAACTCAAACTACTCAGACAGGCCAGAAAAAGACTCAAGTGCTGCTGGAGTTGAAAACTAACAAGTTTTCTTTTAATAGTCTGAATGTGTGGGACGAGTGTGATGCACATCAATCGCCATATAAACGTAATTCTTGTGAACTTTGGATAAGCAATCCAAGAGCACAGCCTCCACCAAAGCATAATCCAGCTATAGACTGTATATAAAATGTGGACTTGTATTTTGAACCCAAGAGTTTACTATTTGAACGTGGCCATGTTGGTTGTTTGGGGGCAGAAATGACCATATTTGGATATGGTGGGAGGAGTGAGGAGTCAAAATGTTTACTTTAGCTATTCACATCAATAACTTGTGGAAAAAAATTATTGATGAGGATTTGATGATTTTTTAATTCAATTGGATCTTTATAGAGCCAGCATCTAGTGCACGTTGGGAGTATTGCACTTTTTTTGCAATTACATATAACAAAGTAACTGATCTGGTCATAAATATCTGTACTTGGAGTTGGGATTTTAGGGCAGTTTTTGTTGCAATCTGCAGGGAATCTGCTGTGAAACAAGAAAACCAGAAGATGCTGCTGAAATTATTTTAAACGGTTTCACATTTAGTGTTCTTACAAATTAAAACCAGAGCTGAAACATTTAGTCACAAATTAATATAATGTCACTTTTCAAGCAAAAATGCCAAAACAATCCCTGGATCCAGCTAAAAAAAAAATTTCTACATTTCTTCTTTTTCAAGATGAATAAAAATAATATCTTTGGATTTTTTACATTGTTAAAAAAGAACAAGTTTTCACTATTTTCTTGACTGATGAAACCATAAGCTATTGAAGGTAATTGTTAAGTACAGTCCATTATGCTAAATACAACAGGTTTCATGGTTCATTTCATATTGAAACAAAAACCAGTGCAACAATTAACTTGTGTTTTGTACATTGGCATATTATTATTGTGAAGTTTGTCTTACAATATAAACTTGGAAAGTAGCATGTTAAGAAACTGACAAAATACATCTCCAGGCATATACTGCATATATTGTGTGTCATAAATAAGACTTCTGGGACATCGTGTGGTCGCTCGCATCCTCAACCACATCAGCGGACTTGTGCACAAACACAGAGTTCAGGACTCGACAGGCGACAGCACGGGGAGATGATTGGGTCTGTAGTCCAGCTTTCATCACCATAGCACTCGGTCTAACACCAGCTATAAATACTGGCCGCCTCTCCCCGCTGAACCTCTCCCTCCACGCTATGCACATCATCCCTCTTTCACAGAAGTGGCCGAGTGACACCAGGAAACACCTTGAAATCCAAACTGTGCTTTGTGTTGTGGCTCGTGTACTGAGAATCCCTCTAGCTTCAAAACGTCAAACACACACACACACTTTCCATCATCTCTCCTGAACTCTCTGTCCCAGTTTCATCTCTACTCTCACCACACACACCACACACCCTCCTTTTCATGCCAGCAACGCCCCCTCTACGAACACTGTTAAAACTGCTCTCCAAAACAGGTAAAACCAGGTATAACTGAGACGGCAGGGTGTGTGTGAGAGTGCAGAGAAGGTCAGTAAAATCCCGGTGACCTTTCAGCATGCAGGCTGGCGCCGGGCCACTCCAAACAGTTGTTCTAATGTTAACCCCCACAATGCCAGCTAAGGTTACAGCCCGAATGCCGCGGGTTATTATCACATGACCCACCAGGCTGCACTACAGCAAACCTGATCACAAATGCAGGGAACGGTGTGACGACTGGGTGTGATGCTGATGATGATGATGATGATGTGTAGGTTAAATGCTGTTAACCTACATATCATCACTTACAAAGTTACAGTGATTTTGACTCCCCTGAGGTCCACAGCAGCGGCATCTTCTCAGAGACGCCAACTGTTTGTACTGAATTAACGACTATGACATACAATGTTACGACATACAGCATGTTAGTGTGGTAATAAAAATATTGAAGCAAGTTTCAGGTTGACAGAATTTAATTTGGGGGATTTTTTTGTTGTATAAACTGGTTTTGAAAAGCAGATTGTAAATTTGGGATCATTATGGAAAGAAAGCAGAATAACAGCATGTTTTCTGGTGAACAATAACTAGAAAGCACTAACAGAGCGCCAACATCCCCCAAGGCATAATCCAGTTTTAATGAACCTACAGACTGGACACTGCTGCCCTCTTGTGGTGAAGTTGCAACACTATCTTGTTAAAACATTCACCCATTACAACACATTCAGATTGTTTGGGATCCTCTAGCCTTTCCCAAATTGGTTTCTTGGGTAATACCTCATCTTTTCAAAAAACATCACTATAATCAGTTCAGTAGTTTTTCTATAATGTTGCTGACTCTTTTGTAATATTCCATTTTATTTTATGACTTTTTTCCTTTAAATATAGATTTATCTTTGATGTTTAATGTTGAATAAAGACTTAAGAAAGAAAACTTTAATGAAAAGTGATACAATTCAAACCCTGTCCTGTGTAAATGTCAGAGACCTGCTGCTGGATTGATTGTATTTTCAACATAATGTGTTTCTAGTCTGTATATACATATATACAGTATAAGAGTTGTGATCATATCAATTAATGTGCTGGTCATTTTCCCAATAAAAGAAGGCAAATATGCCACTACAAAAAAAAAAAATAAAAAAAATTATTCAGTCTCGACTAATTGTTTCATATGACTTTAGCCAATTAATTTTTCAAGATTTTTGACGAGTCTGTTTGCATTCATACAAAGGCAGTTTGGAAAAATCTTATCTAATTCATCCCCCATTAATTCTGATCAGCCGTGTGGGTGTCTGATCAGAAGACAGGACAAACAGTTGACTCATTCCTCACAGGGTCACTTAGCTCCAGGCTGTTTTGTTTTCTTTGGTTATTTCAGAATAATCCACGCTTGTTAGTGGCATACCTCCCTCTCAAAATATAAAGCAGACTTCTAATTGGCGAAAATTATTACATGCATGAGCCGCCAAGTTCAACAGAGGCTCTTTATCCACACCGCAACATAACGGTTTAAAATAGAAAAAGGACACTTTTAGCAGGACGCTCCTCCTGTACAAGTTTGACATTTGAGACGAGGTCTTTCTCAGAATTTGATGTTACGACGCAGAAAAAGGTAAAAACTTACAGTATCATGCAGGTAAATACTGTAATTCAGTTTAGTTTACTGATGTATAAACATCCTACAGTACTGTGACAGGAGTCTGTAGGTGTGACACATGGCTACAGAGTCAGTGGCGTCTTTTCCTTTGTCAAACTGGTGACACTACTTTCAAGAAACTTTGAGAGAATAATGAATATTCACTGCATCAAAAAAAGTACAATCAGCTACAAGTCAGAGTAACTAATGTACATGGATCAGCAGTGCAACTCTGCCACCTGCTGTTCTAAAAGTATTCAAAATACACAATCAGACTCCTGGGAATGTTACGGAGACAGAAAGAAAGAAAGAAAGAAAGAAAGAAAGAAAGAAAGAAATACTACTGATGGAAAAGTGGGTCTGCATCTTTCTAGATTATTTTTCTTGCAACATCACCTCTCTCCACCACCACACACACTTTTAACCAGAAAGGAAGTATTAGTTGTTCTTTCTGATAAAATCAAAAAATTAATTAAATAAATAAATAAACAAATAACTGGAATAATTTACAAAATGTCTGTTTTACCTGTTTGATCTTGCCCGTTATGACAGACGGCAGTTTGACTCGCAGCTGCTCCGTCTCCTTGAAGGTTGCTGGGAAGCCACTCAGATAGGCCAGAGACTGCATGCGGATCAGACCCGGAGCCTCTTTATCTGCCGTCTGCAGGACACACAACAAACAGATAAACTTCAACGTCCTATTAAAACACCTTCACATGTTCAATTACTTTCATTCTCTGACATTTACGTGATGGGAACAATATGTTGGCAACATTTGTGAAATCAGACCATAGACTGTATGAAATGGACGAAGCTAACGTGATGTCACCCGTGTGAAATGAGGAGTTTGGCAATTGGACGTTGCCACGTTATCTAGTGATGACATTTTCAGATGGACCACCAGATCACTGAGAAGAAGAGCTGACTGAACCCAGGAACACTACCCAAAGTGTATGAGACTGGAGCTCAGGGCTGATTTCACTGGAGATTATTTTTTAAGCTTATTATTGACTAAATTATGTTTTGTTTTTTTTTGTTTCTTTTTTTTTTCAGATGGACTCCTAGATCGCTAATAACAACAACTGACATCAGAATAACGAGCCGAAAAAAAAATGTATTGACTGAGTATTTCGTGGCTGAAAATAAGGATTTTTGAATTGATGTCAAGTGGAGCCAGTTTTTTGAAGCCAGCATCTAGTGGCCACCGAGAGTATTGCACTTTGACATTGGCCTTATCTTTGAGGCGCAGCTGCTTTGTCCATTACTACATACTGTCTATGAATCCTACAGATCTTTGACATGTACAGACTCACCAGGTAACATCTGGACACAGAGAATTTCTGGTCTTCTCTAGAAATGTCTGTATAGGCTTTATCAGCTGTAAAAAGAAAAAAGAAGCATTCAATACATATGAGCACCAGAATCTGAAAACACCTTCAGGCAAACCACTACAAAAAATCTGACACATACACACTTTAAACACAACTTCCTGCTGTCACTAAGCAGACTGAAGAGGAGACAGGTGGGTGCCACTTCCTCCAGCGAGACTCAGAACATTGAAGTGTTGCAGCAGATCTCCAGAGCAGAGGAAACCTCCAGCTATGACTAATAATCAGTGAATACTGTTTCATTGAACTGCATTAAATCAGTGGAAATACTTAGACAACAGTGCTCAGCTCCACCTACTCACTGACATGTTGTTAAACTGGAGAACAATAGATGAGGGCATTAATGACGGGGATTAATAAAGGAATATCTTATCTTATCTTATGATCTTGTATTGTATATCTTTATGTATCTTGTATACATATACAGATATTCACCATTATAAGTAGTTGAGCTTTAATCACAACTTTTTCCTCATTTTCTTACTGATGAATTTCCTTTTTTAATGTCATGTTTTCCTACAAATTTCTCTCATCAGTTTATGTCCATGTATGTCACCTGTTACCTGGTATGTATGTCAAAATATAAATTAATTTAAATAGAAAAAGGACAAAACTAATGGTCAATAATCAGTCCGGCTCATAGACATGGTGCTTCCAGATCACAATCTCAGGAAGGTGCAAAACATTTTGTTACAAGGTTAAATTTTTCATAACAATTTACAATTTACAGTGATCAGTGTCTACAATAATTACATCATTAAATTATAGATACAGGAAATCATTCCTGTAAATGGCAATAAACCTGTATATCACCTCTCTTCTGTCTGATTGAATTTGTCACTCACTCTGGTTTTTCACTTGTACACACTGTTGTGCTTTTTTGGTACTTTGCACACTTTTTTCTATGTATAAAGACTGTTATTTAATGTATGTATATATACACTGATGCACATTTAATATTGTTTTAACGTTTTATATTTTAGTATTTTGCATAATTTTTTTCTTTCCCACTTAAAATATTTTCATCTTACTAGTGTACATTCTTTGAGTGTATTTTCTATTATTCTAAAGATATTTACCTTATTTCTTGTACAATACTTTACCCTTTGCCGTAACAAAACTATTTTCCAATTTGGGATTAATAATGAATCTATCACAGCTTTCATCTCACACTTCACTGCATCTATCCTTCATGCTGCTGCTGCTGCTGCTGTTACAAGAAATGCAGATTTCTACCACCACACCCACCACTTTCTGATTACTCATTAAACATAGTTACAAGCAACATATTGTAAATTACTTTTTATATGTCAGCAATAACCTGCCTGCTGAGTTGGTTTATTACCCCCCTGGTGTATTTTACTGCTCTCCCTGCAGAGTCTCTCACTCGCACGCTGACTGGACTCATTGTGGGAGCATCCTTTCCTGCCAAATACTGCCCCCTCTTCTGTTGCTAAAAATGATTTGATATTTTCTGTGTGCGTGTTTGTTTTTTTACCGTCAGCCTGCGAATGGAAGACGACCACAGAGACGGTGGTGGGCGGGTGGAAGGGTTTGCTCATGAGCAGCAGCTCTTTGGCAGCGGAGAAGGAGGAGGAGAGCGATGGCAGCTCTTTGAGCGTAACGTTGGCCGGCAGAGCGGGGTCCAGGGCCAGCATGGGTGCAATGATGCAGTGGGACAGCAGGCATTCAAGCTTAACGCTGCAAACAAACAGGCAGGGGAAAGAAAACTAAGGTTTATTAATACATCTACACCGTGCACACTCGTTCAAACAGCCACTTCTTTTACATTGAATTGAAAACAGGTGTGAGATTAATCAAGTTCACACATTCTGCAAAAGTGTAAATGTTGCATCGAGCAGATTTTGTAGTTGAGGTCAAAACCTGGGGGGAGGAAGAGGAGGAGGAGGAGGGAGCAGCCAAAGAAAGGGGCCTGTTTATCACCAACATTAGTGGTAAACACAGTGAACAACAGCCTTTCTGTCACCCATGTCACACTGTTTTACATCTTTGGATTACACTTCCTTGTGGTGCAGCCCACCCCAACTTCCTGATTTCACACTCAATTCAAAGTTCACTCTTCTGTTCACACCTCTAACGGTCGTTCACCACAGTTTGGTCTGAGAATAAACTGAGAAAATACATGTGAAGTCCAGGCCTAATGTGAAGAAAATAGCCAGGCCACGCAATATACACTCAGTGACCACATCATTAGGTACACATGGCATCATTTCTACTTCCATACACAGCAATGTTCAGTTTTTACTTCACTAAGTTTTATTATTATTACCTAGTATTATCATTTTCAAACATATAAAACATACTTTAATACAACCACTGTAACTAAAACCTGAATTAACATATTTTGGAAAGTGAAGAAAAATATGAATAGTAATAAAAATGTAGAATATGTGGGAGGGCTGCAGTACTTGACTACATGAAATCGTGTAAGTGCACATAATAATGTAGCTGGGGAGTGTATATATTATGCTATATATGAGTGTATATAGCATAGTCTAATGTCATTAACACAGAAGCAGATATCTACTCCACACTGCTCACTGTATTACATCAACAGACTTTATATTTATTGGACTCCAGGAGCTTGAGAATTGAATGTTGCCATGTTGGTTGCTTGGAGACAGATATGACTATATTAGGATATGAATAAAGGAGTGAGGAGTTGGGTCTGACACTCTGAGGACACTGTCTCAATGGAAACCAGATCTGTCAATCAAACTAACCACATGCCTATATCTTCCTCTCTTTGAAACCTGATATCTACCTCATGATGACATTTTTTCAGATGAGCACTGATAAGAAGAGTTGACTTTAGGTGATGAAATCTGAATGACTCATGAAAAAATGTATTTACTCAGTATTTCATGATTGAAAATGACAAGTAGAATCAGAGATCAATATACTTCATATCCTTGTCTTAATTCTATTATTTTAAAGTAATCTTCATTGGCTTTATGTGTTTATATGCCTTTGTAAAGCACTTTGATTTGCCTTGTGTATGAATGGTGCTATACAAATAAATTTGCCTTGCCAAGTAGATTATGACATACCCAGTACATACCTCCCACACTCACCTGTCTTTTGGCACTTCAGTTGTCTCGCTTGTGTTTTTCCCCAGGCGCTCCCTGTGTGCGAGAAAGCAGTGCATTCATACAACACCACAGACCAACAGTAGAAACAAAAAGTCAAACAAAGCATCACTAATCATAATACATGTGCCATTTTAATACAGATGGAAAGTTCAGAGATTAAAAAAGCCTCCAAGAATTTATCCAACCTTTGATCTGATTATTTCTTCCTCAGGGCCAATGTCTGAACAAACCAATCAGTGTGAAACATTCAAGCCTGTGTGCTAATACTGATTGTATTCAGATTTAAAAAAAACGGAGGCACTTGAGTGTGATTGCACTCCATTACTGAATACTGTAGCACAACAAAAGTTTGCATTTTAAGCAGGGTTTATCATCTGCATTGATTCTGGGCGACAATCAAGTTCTGCTGCAACACCACACGAGCCGAGGCAGATACCTCAGAGCTCTTTGTTCCTCCTCCAGTTGCTCTTTGACTGCCTTCAGCTCCTTCAGTAGAGCCGTGTCCGTGCCGTTCACCCATGTGTACACCACATCAATAGGCATGGGCAGACAGAGCCTGCAAAGAAGAAAAAAAAAAACCACACATCACTCAAGACAAACTGAAAAAGCCGTGACCCTGTTTGCCTCCCCAGCCCTGCACACACTTTTCTCTAACATGTCCAAATGAGTTTCTGGTTCATGCATGGCTACACCTCGTCTAGTTATCTCAGATTTCCTCTCAACAGAAAGTGCACACAGCCTCGTCTGGCATCAGGAAAGGTTTTTGCATAAAGCGGGCTGAGGGTTTGCATGCCTTTCACCACCCAGGAGGATCACTTTGTGAAATATCAGTGCACACAACTCCTTCAGTCTTGTTGCAACAGGGTCAAATAAATGCTCACCTGCTTTGGAATGACTTCCCACCCACATTATCCCTGTAGGAGTCAAACAGGACATGATACTGGTCACGACTCCACTCCACCACTACCTATAAGGAGAAGAGAAAACATTTAGTCCAGACAGACGCCGAAACACTTTCAGAATATCTCAGTTTGCTTTTTCTTTCACTATCTGCACATACACTAAGCAGAGTAAAAAACTTTAAATACAATTCACTAATCTTTCCACAGAAACAAATCTAACTGAGAAGGTTGAGGGGAGTCGATTTTGATTAAAAATTAAGACCTACAGTGTGACTTATTGCGCAGAATTTGAACCAACACCCCAAAAATTCGTAAAACGTCTGAATTAAAGATCTGCAAGACGTGACAGTTCATAAACAAACAGGATCACTTTGAATAAGGGATTTTTTGAATGGAATCTGGTGAAACAGCCTGAATAGCAGGGGCTGTAACTGACAACAGCTGCGTGGAGGAGCAAGTAAGCACAACAAACCGGTATGTCAGGAAGATTAAGGAAGCTCACCTCTCCGAACTGAAAGGCAGAAACTATCATGAGGACGATCCCTCCAAAGCAGAGGTAGAGTCCGTATCGATGGGACAGACAGGTGTACGTCTGCCGCTGCAACAGCTTCAGCACCGAGTTCACGACTACCATGGTTCTCCGGGGCGAAGCATAGCGCTGCATTCATTCAATAAAACGCAGGTACACGCACTAAACAAAGAAAGTAAACATCACAAGCTGACTGGAGTCGTCAGCTGACCGCCAGCCACACTGCATGACACATGACAACTATACATCGCTCGCTTCCTCGGCGGTGGTGACGCTGCTGCCGGCACCACGCTGCTTCTCCAGTTCGGAGGCGTGGTTGCCCCCTGGTGGTGGGGAGGAGGAGGCGCAGCAGCACGGTCAGTGGTGCATTCACGGCCTTCACTTAAAAAAAGAATCATTTATTGATCCCCGAGGGAAAAGTCAGTGTCAGTTTCTCACATTGCAGAGTAATAGAGGAGAGTTAAGTAGGAAACTAGGAATAAAAATGATAGAAATAAATATAAAGCATATAATGAAGTTTCAATATGAAACAGGAAATAATCCAATATGAAAATAAACATGCATAGATAGCACAACACTGAATGATTATATTAACCCTTACATACTGTTCATATTTAAGGCCTTCGCAGTGTGGTTCTGATCATAATAAGCATCTATATCACATTTTGAACTTCAGATCTATTTAGAATGTATCAATGTTTGAATATCTGAAATTAATAAATGGATGATTAGTCCTTAATTTATGTTTCAGAGAGCAGTGAGAGTGTCCATTCTATATACAGTCTGCTGCTGTCCCATTAAAAAACTCACAGTCACAGCATGTACAGTTTCACAGTTTCAGGAATCCCTAAAACCACCATTTTTCTTGATTTGACCTACACTACTGGATCTACAGTCAAATTTGACCCAAAACAGCCTCAGTGCACAAACATTTGTAGCAACCATACAAAAGTATAACAGTTTAAGAAGTTCATTTTTGTGTATGTTGGATGACTTTAGTAAAAGTCATCAAATTTCAGGCTGAAAGATGAAAAATGACATTTATGGGTTTTTCCACTGCTGTTAAATGTCAAAGCAGGTCAAACAGTATGTAAGGGGTAAATTCTGTTATTGCAGATTGCACAGTGTAGTTATTGCAGAAGATGAGGTTATTATAGGTTATTACAGTATATGGTTGCTCTATAAGGTGAATAAAATGCATGAGGAGCCCAAGGAGTCAGGCTAGAATAGAATAGAATAGAATAGAATAGAATAGAATAGAATAGAATACATCCTTAATTATTTATTCATCATATCTTGATCTCTGTCTGTGTATGTTTTCATTTTTTATTCTTCCTCTGTCTTGAATATTTCAATAACTTCCACATTTGGTATTTCTTGTTTTTCTTTGTTGCTGCTTTATACTATATACTATTCTTATTTCATACATTTTATATTTCAGATATTTGTACTTATTGCTTCTGTGCCTTCAGATATCTTGTGGGGTTGTCTGTGTTTTTTGTAGCTGATGTAACAAAGTAATTTCCTATAAAGGATCAATAAAGTACTATTCTATTCTACTTGCCATGTGTATAAGTACAGGACATTACAAGTACATTGGAAATCTACGTGTGCATTGTTCTTCAAGTCAAGAAGTAGAATATAAAAAATAGAAAAATGAAAATAGATGCAATATATAATAGACAATAAGATAGACAATGCACAAAAATAGAAAATTAAACATTACATATCAAAAGGCCTTTAAAGACTCAGGATGATTCTTGTTAAAGTGCAGTTTTTAAAAATTACTGATAAAATCTGTCTTTTTTTCTACCACATGGTGGCAGTGACAAAGTACAGAGCATGGACTGGTGGCTGGAGATGTGCCAGTGCACCTCCAGGGCACTGCTGAGGTGCACTTGAGCAAGGCACCAACACTCAACTGCTCTGGGTGCAGCGAACAGTGACAGCATTCTCAATCTGGAAGCTGTCCATGCATGTTACTGGGCCCCTGTGTATCTATGTGATGGACTGTTTTAGGGCCTGTATATATGTCCATAGAGTAAATCTAATTTTATTGTGTGCAGTGTTTACACTGACAATAAAATAAAAGATTATTCAGAAGAAGTTAGAAACACAACACTGACATAAGGTCATTGTAGAGCTCAATAGCAGTCCACCTGACAACTAAGTCAGGAATGAATCTCCATGCATGAACTTACAGTCGTGAATTAGTTGTGAAGAAAAGAGGACACTGACAAAATACACTGACCTTTGTTTTAACCAGTTAGTATTTCAAAAACCTTACACCCTGAGGCCAAAATATGGTTTAGCAGTTTGAAGTCAGGGTTTCGTAATTTTCCTCCGTTCTGAGTAATTTGCTGGGACTTCTCTAGAAATCCTCTTTTGATTTGACTTTATGTACGTTAGCCGTGTTGAGTCACCCAGACACCGCAGTCCTGAGAAAAAACCTTTTCAACCAACAATTTCTGTAAGGATGCTGCCAAGCCAGACAAAAACTTGGAATAGCTGCAGTGACAGCCGAAGCTCTGGGCTGGCTCCAGCCTGCCCGGTCTTCTCTAGAAAGTGAGTGTGAGCTGAAAAACTCTGGATGTGAGACCACACTGGAATCTTAAAGTTCAAACTCAGTTCCCACTGCTTTCCTGGACAACTAATCTAACTTAGTCCCAGCAGAATAAAAGTTTTACCTAAGGTCACATCTGATTTTTGACCTTTGAATATTATATGCACAAACACAATGAACTGAAGTTTTGCTGCTAATTTGCATCAGGTTCCTCTATTATCTGTTCCTGCTTGTGGCCATGTGGAGATCTCCAAATTCCCTGGCATCTCAACTTCTGGACGACTTTCAGGAAAGAAGAGGAGAGTACATTTGTTTGCAGCGCCATGACAGCTATATCGCACTGTAAAAATACTAAACAACAAAGTCATGCAAACTGTACAAACAGTATTAAAAGTAAAGTCATATTATTTGTGCAGCTGTATACATGCTTACAACTGACTGTTAACTGCTCTGAAGTTAAAGTTGCAAAGATTAGTCCATTGATGTACAAGCTGACTGAAAATAAACCTTTAAAGTAACTTCTCAAGAACAGAAAATATTTCATAGCTTCTCCAGGTTCTGAACAGTTGGATGAAACAAGCTGTGTCACCTCAGCCTGTGGAAAATATCAAAGGCCATTTTGCACGACACTGATTTAATGGAGAAGGTACAAGCATCACTAGAAAAATGATCAGAGCAACTCCCTGAATACCTGAAATAAGTCAGAAATTCCTCTTGATTCAGCCAATACCCTCACTAAAATACTCAAACTGACTAAATAAACTAAACTGCCAGGATGTGAGAAACAAACTGTTAATGGAAAATAGACATACCAGTGAATTTAAACCACACATGGGTACTTGCACTTAAATCAAAACTACCATATATCACAGTTTCTATTTCTACTCCACTGAATTTTAGAGAAAATATAATATCTTAGTTAAGTTTAGTACTTTGTAGATTAGGATTTTGTTAGATAGGCATGTTTTATGCAGAGGTGATTTTAGGTCATTGTACATTTTGCTGAAAGGACTTGGACTGGTTTTGTGTTGTACAGTGTTACTTGTTTGGTTGATCGAAATACCTCCCACACTGTCTGGTATGTGATACTTCAATCGAGTAGAAATATTTTTTGTGTGTAGTAAAGAAAGAAAGAAAGAAAGAAAGGAAGGAAGGAAGAGCCTTGAAGACCACAACCTCATCCACAACCTCTTCCACGGGGGAGGTGATTTGGGGAAGAGGTAACTGTATACAGTAACTTACTGGCAGAGGCAGGGTTCATTCTTGTGAACAGACAAAACCATGTGACTGCTGGTTACACACATGAGACTTCACAGTGACAACAGAAGCACACGGAGCTGCTCCTGGACCAGTATTTAAACCGAGGATTTTTTCTTGTATGGATCCTTTTACTGCGCGTAACGTTCCCGGAGGCTCCGCGTGAAATCCGTCAGAGATGTTTTGGTTCAAGCAAGGACTGTGCTGCCTGCCAGCGTTTTTAGTCGTCTGGTCCTCCTGCACTTTTATCACTTCCTATCTTATTGCGCTGTTTAGACACGATGTCGATGTCATCTTTCCATATATAAGGTAAGTTTCTGTTCATCCAGAGACAATCTTTACGCAAACCAGCTGTTGCTTCATGTTCAACAATATTTTAATGATGTGTAAATGGTCGACATTTGACTTTTTACAAGCGATTACCCGAAGATAATGTTACTTTCGTTTTCCTCCGCAATGACTTGGCTGGTACCCAGACTCCAGCTGCACAGCTGGTATTTTTAGGAGACCGTTGCAGTTGTTGACCTCCCCTTTTCACTTCTCTCTGTAAAGTGACACTTTTATTTTAAGGAAAAGGCAACTAAATTGTGATTTTTACAAAATACAAACATACAGCAAAGGCCCAAATAACGGGAAGTTCAAATACACTTGTCTGTCCTTTGTCTTTCCAGTGACACAGGTGCTAAGCCCCCAGAGAGCTGCATTTTTGGCCTGATGACGTTCATTTCTTCATGTGCAGGTATTTCAAATTCCCATAAACATCTGTGGTGTTTAGTGTCTTAGGCAATTTTGGACTCTCCCAAGGGAGGAACCAAACTTTCCCAAGATGCATCTTAAATTTCCTTCTTTATTTTCAGGAAATGAAAGCACAAGTATTGTTTCAGGATGACAAGTCATTAGAAGAGTCATACGGTATCATAACTTTGTGGTAAATAACTTTTTCACAGGAATAGCCACCATCTATGCCAGATACAAGTTCGTGGAGAAGCTCAATGAGGAAACCAGGGTGGTGAAACCATCTCTTAATAAAGCCGCGCTTTGGATTGGGATGCTCTCCTGTTTGGGAATGTGCATTGTTGCTACTTTCCAGGTAGGTCTTCACATGAAGTGCACATTCAAATCACGCAGCCTAGAAAATGCTGGGTTATTTTTACCTGAAACTGGGTACATACTGGGTTAAATTAACTCAGCGAGAAAAACAACAAAATGGTGCGAAATTCTGACTAAAAACTAGAAAATAATGAGTAAAAACAACAAATTACTGGGCAAAAACAGCAAAACGGTGGAAAATGTTGGATAAAAACAACAGAAAGTTGAGTCAGAACAACACAGTGTTGGTAAAAATAGCAAAATGGGGGGAAATATCGGATAAAAACAACAAAATAATGAGTAAAAAGAACAAAAAGTTGAGTGAAAACAGCCCATCTTGTTGCGTTAAATCAACCCAGCATGTAGTTAGTCCAACAATGACCTAGTTCTGGGTAAAAACATCTTTTAGAGCACGTATAAATACTTGGATGTAATGTTTAATGACATATGATTCTACTTCCTCATTGCAGGAAACAACGGTGCCAAGAGTTCACGACTTCGGAGCGCTGCTGTTTTTTGTCTCTGGTGTCTTGTACATAATCCTCCAGTCCGTTATATCATTTCGTGCATATCCATATGGGTCCTCGCTGGGTGTGTGTCGAGCACGTGCGGGAATCGCTGTCCTTGCCTTTTTGGCATTTTTCCCAAGTATCCTTTTCATAGTGGTTAAATCTGTTATTATATATTTCAAACAGGTTCTTTCTAATATGTTAGTATGTGTGGTTGTAACATTGCCAACCAGTATATATGTTTTTCTTAACTGATACCTCAGCTGTCATCTGTTCATTTTTTGTGAATCGAACTGAGCTGCACATACACAAAGACGACGAGGTAACTGCAGATGATCTGAATACTTCATTACTGGGATAACAAACAATATAATACTCCCTGGGAATTTAAAAAAAAACCTTTTCAGACAAACATCCCTCAGTTCCAACTCATCACTTGCGAGAATTTACATGTTTAAGATTCAAAGATTTTAGTTGTTATATACTCAGAATGGGACTGAACTGTCTGCAACATATGCATAAGCAAGTTTTCCTTTGTCTTATGTCAGCGATGAATCATTAGCACATTAACTTTCTTTTTTAAGGGAAGTATTGAGTTATAATGAATAGAAAAACAGTGTATTATCTGGTAAAAGTGATGAGTAAACTGACCATAATGCACAACAATGAACAATTGATGGGGTCCGTAAAGAATACTTGAACTCATCAGAGAAGAATGCAGTTGTGGCGTTAGTGGTAGATGTTGCAACCCTTCATCATTTTAACATCAACACAGTGATGATCGCAGTGTCTGTTTCCCTCTTGCAGAACTATCCCTTCCACGTAGCCAGTGCTGTGTCTGAGTGGGTTGTTGCCTTCAGCTTCGTCTGCTTCTTCCTCACGTACATCGACGATTTCAAAGTGAGTATCAGACCTTTAAAAACAATAAGTAAACACAATAATAACTTTTTCCCTTTGGCTAAAATCTCTCTCTCCTTTTATGTCCTACAGCTGTTCACCTTAAAAGTGGAAACACAGTATGAGGAGTAGTCTTTGGCACTGCAGCAGAACAAACATCAGTATTTTATCTGAATTTGCTTTTGCATAGCTTTTATATATGTGTGTATTTTTGTACACAGGCTTTTATACAACTACATTTATTTTAGGTACTTTTTACATTATTTTATACATTTCGAGTAATTGTCTGTCTCCTCAGGTGTAATTTTATTGGAGGAAAAACTGACTGCAGTCTGTCTTTTTTATAATTTTTATACAACCATAAATCAGTTTATAAGTGCACTTATCATTGCCTGTGTTCAAAAGTCGTTTTGCACTTTGCTGAATTGTTGCAACACCAGCACGACACGTCCCATCGGACCTTTGACGGCTAATAAGAGAAGTTCATCACACAATGAACACATGATCACTGCACGAGGTTAAATATAAATGCCACATTAACTTCTGTCTTTTGAGTACACGGGAGTATAATAATGTTTTGTGAGACTTTTGGAGTTTTGCTGTGGTACTTACTGTATCCTCCTCGTGTACTAAATGGCTGACAGTCCTCTGAGGTCCTACAGTGCAGATGTGAATTTTCTTGTGTCTACAGCCAGAACAGCTCATCCAGTGGTAGTCACTCTACCTTAGTAGTAGAGATTAGGCTATTTACTGAATTACTTTGCTCAGTGCAACAGCCAAATTTAATTCCAGTAATAAAATAAACAGGAATTAAAGCTAATTGGCACTGCCTTGAGGCATTGGTTCAAAACTTCTTCTTTTTTTTCCACTTGTGCCCCTCCTTACAACCCCTGGTCACATGGTTTTGAATCTACACATGAGCCTTAAGCAGAATATTTACAGTTATTTCTCTAGAGAAGCAAAAACATCTTAAATGTCTCCACAGTTTTAGATATGGTGGCAACAGAGGTGCTTTGTTTTGTTGATCTATTTGTTCAACTTCTGACTTCTTGTATTTTGGACCCACTGCTGTAGAACACGCTGCCTGTACTGTCGCTGGTATTTTGCTATGACACATGTAAAGTCAATGGCACAAAAGCTGCAAAACCCTCTGAGACACATTTGTGATTTGGGGATTAATCCATAAAACTTACATGACATGACACAATGGGACCTAAAGAGATATTGTCAGGCTGCTATAAGGGTTGATTACCTTTAAAGTCTTGCATCTGTCCTCAGATGCTGAGAGATGTGTTTCTTGTTGCTATTTGCCAAATACGACTTTTCAGATATTTCATTAGTTGAGTAACAGTGACTGAAATGACTCTGATCCTTGTTCGTCCTCTCTGTTGATGGGGTAAAAATACAGCATTTAAAAAATATATAATTAAATCTGTGCTTTGATATGTATATACATACATGTACTGTATTTACAAGGGAAAAGTTGACTGAAATACTTTTGTGCTTGTGACATTATGTACTGTACTTATTTTAATATGGTGCTGAGCTGAAGAATAAATAAGCACTCTTTTTTAAAAATCAAACTGTATGATTGTTTATTACAGGCAAAAATCACAGATCAAACAGGTCTCGCTCTTGTAAACAACGTTATTTCCGGACTCGAGTTCTGACCGACGTGATGACAAAGAGTTTAACTTGATACAAGCGACAACATCAACACAAAAACCCTGCAGTTTACATCTTTGTATTAAGTGGTATATTTGTTTGACTGTTAACCTCTTAGTGCAAGTTTGTTTACTCTTCTTAAGGTTACTGTGCAAAACATTTAAACTCTACAAATCCAGTTGAATATTAACAGACATGGATAAATGTTAACTATGGAGGTATCTACACTCGTTACCATTTTTTGTCTAGTATCATTCACTGATGACAGAAAGGTGGTTTTTTCTCTGCATTGAACATTAGGACTCGTGGAGAAACTTGGAAAGTATTCAGATTTCATTCATATATTTTTAGTAAAACTGCAAAAAATAAAATCTAGAAACATGTTTTGAGTTGTATTCAGCCTAATCTATAAAGCAGCATACATATAGTTATAATAATAAAGGGGTCTGAACTCTCTCCAAAGCCACTGCAAGTTGTTGTATCCAGTAACAACACTATTAATTGTTTCACTTGTGCCTGAATGTTGAACACATTTCAGAAAAAGAGACTAAACCTTAAAGCATTCTGTGAAAAATCCATAAATTACTCCAGAACGCTGGCTACAAATGCTAATCTGTAAGGAAGATAAACACAACTACAAATGTATACATTCAACATTCAAAGTATTTAACACACATTTTTTTATATTTTATCTGGATCCTTTAACACAAAGAGACAAAAAGTGATGAGAGTATTTTTTTTTTAAAGGCATCAGACTTCTGACTACTACATGATATGATTTGGTTTTGTAGAAAAACTACGTGCTACTGCCATCTTCTGAGGACTACTGCTAACATAATCAAGAGGAAAAGTAATCCCCTCGGTATGAAAAAAATAATCATTAATCAAAAATGCTAATGATGTATCAAAATCGAGGTCAAGGGTTGACCAATAACAACCATTTCAGCTCTTTTGCACTGAAATTACAATCACTCAAGTTGGGTTTTACAGTTTCAGGCACCTACGAGTCTCACTCCTTTACAGGCACACTACGACCTCGCACCGTTTCCCACTACAGGCCCTAAAGAAGCGCAGATGGTGATGAAAGACCTTTAGAGGAAGCTTTGCAGTGATGAATAAGAGATGTCAGTCACTGAAGGAGGATTCACTGTCAGAGCTTGTGGCAGCGACATCTTGATCCTCGGTGCTCCTCGTCCCCCCGTCGGGCACAGGGGCATCGGGTGTGCTGTCGACATTGAAGACATATTGGTCAAAAACTGTGCATGAAAATAAACAGGTCAGTATATGAGCATTAACAGTGGAGTAACACTCACTCAAGCAAGTTGGGATCCAAACCCTCCATCACCATCTTATTCTTAATGGCCATAGCTGGAACCCCCTGTGAGAGGTGACACGTATTACTAAAAATACAGAACATACATTAATTATTTTTTTTGTCACTATAGTACACATGCAGGTATAATAACGACTTACCACTTGAACCATTTTCAGGTATCGGGCATAACGTGGGTCCTTGGAAACTGTCATCACATTCTCTTCAGCAGCTTCTGGTTTGTGAGTCGGTGCAGCTTCTGGTGAACTCTGAGTCGGCTGCAACGTGATATATATATACACACTTACATAGGGCAGTGTGAAATATAAACTGGTTTAGATGACAGGAGTTACTGGATTGTGCCTTTCTAGTATGTTTTTTTGCTTTCTAGTTCTTGATTTTTCGGAAGTTAGTGGATGTAATACTGATAATCAATGAACTAGATCTACTATTGTTGCTGTAAATGTGTCTAATTTTGTAACACTATTGCAAGACGTAACTTTTTTATTTTTTTTCAGTCAGCGGTTCCTCATTTTTGAGAGGTACACTCATTCTTGAGAGGGTGTAATGAGGACACTGATAGCACTCTGATGTTTGTAGACTAAATAAGAAGTGATAGTAATCTGAGGTTATCACAAAGACTGATGGAAAGATCAGAAACACATCAACCACAAGCTCAAAGTGACTGAGTACAGAGCAGCCCATCCTATTTATTTTATCCTTACAAAAACAAAAATGAGTTTCATGGAGGTATCTGCTGGTATTACTTTTATGTGGAAACAGCGACTCCTTCAAGAGTATCACTGTAAGGACAATAAATTAAACACACCAGATATAAAGTCTTAATTATTAAGCTTCAGGGGTGCCTGAGGGCTGTTTCCTCAACTTTATGATGTATGAACGGCTTTCAGCAAAAATATCTATTGACAAAAATGTTCAAAAACTTATCTTGGCTTGAGTTTGCTTGTGTACAACCGTGTGTATCTACCTCTGGTGGAGGCAGCGGCCCTGCTGACGGACCATCTGTTTGGCTCTGATTGGCGGTAATGGGTCCATTGGCCTGTGCAGTTTGCTGCTGATTGAGTCCATCTATTGTGACATCGTCCAATCCAGGAATGGAGGACAACTGCTCAAAATACAACATTGTTCTATAAATAATTAGTAAATGGCCATGAAATGTACATACTGAGGCGTAAATTGCAGGCAGAGAGGTTTCACAACTCACCTTGGCCTCCAAAATACACAGGGTGGTTTCAATCTGCTGTATGCGAAGAGATATGTTTGCAAGTTTCTGTGGGAAAAAATTTCAAGACACCATCCAAGTGTTAAAATGATCTTTGTGTTAGCGAGTGAACAGAACCATGGAGGAAAATAAGTAAAGGAGGATCCACAAACCTCTTCACAAACTGTGGAAAAGCGGTTAAGGAACCGCACCGTGTGCACAACAAACTGATTGAGATAGGCAACAATTCTTCTCTGTTGTATGGCAGGAACCTGAAGGAAACACAGATCAAACAGTTTAAGTCACATTGTTAACAGGAGGAGGAGGGACCCAGAAAGCAGTGTCCTGAGGAAATGACGCAACTCCCACCAACGCAGTACAGAAGCTCCCTAGGCTACTAGAACACATAGATTCATTACAAGTTTAATATAAAATAAGAAATTTATGTGCTGCGATGGAAGAAACATTTTTGTTTACCTCTAACAATACTTTAGAATGGCTGAACAGTACGGTTATTTGGTGTTGCACCAAGAAATAGCTATTGCTACACTTAAAACAGCCACGTACCACTACCAAAAACACTTTTTATTAAAGAAAACAAAGTGCAATAACTGACTGTGCAATACTTCCACATTTATTAATTTTCCTGTTCGAAAGTACATATGTATTTATTTACTTACTTGTTCTAATCAGTGAAATGTGCCTCTACATTTCAGAAAATGTGTATTTTTCACATTTTTGGTTTATTTCTGTTATCTTTTTTTGTGAATTTTCAGTTTTTTGTCTGTATTTTCCATTTTACATATTGTCTTCCAATTCCAATGGTTTTGTGCTGGTCTGTACCTGTACAAATGGCAAATAAACATGATTTCTTGCTGAATAGCAATCCCAGAATTTCATCCTTTTACATGCTTCCAAAAATTAACACAAATTTTTAAAATCACCCTGGCAGACCAATAATTAGTGGACATGAGTCAATTACAGAACCAGCATCTAAATTTGTGGATTTTTACTTAAAGCTGTTGGTGCTAAGGCTTCCCTCCCATATTCAGGACAGTACTCAAGTGCTCAAGAAAATAAAGGACATGAAGAACATTGGTACTTTTGGCTACCATGGATGTTGAGTCACTATATATGAACAACAATCACAAAGAGGGATTGGAGGCTTTATCACATTTCTTGGAAAAGAGACAATCTGGAGAGACGACTCCATCTGGATTTATCCTGAAGCTCACTGAATGGACTTTGACTAATAATGCCGTCCTGTTTCAGAACCAGTTCTATAAGCAGAAAAAGGGGACAGCGATGGGAGCATGCTTTGCACTAAATTATTCTAATCTGTTCATGGGTCACTGGGAAGAAAAGTTTGTGTTGTGCAGCCTTAATATGTATCTGGATAAAATCATCTGGTGGGGGCGGTCTATAGATGACATCATCTTATTGTGGTCAGGATCAAAGTCAGATTTATTGAATTTTCATTCTTATCTCAATAAAATAAACCAAAATATTAAGTTAACTTCTGACTTTTTTCTATTAAAATGCATTTCTTGATTAAAAGATTTTTAAAGATAAGCCCCATTGAATAAAGGGTTTTTACTCTACTTCACCCATCTGAGTGCCTCATACCTGTTTCTTTAAACATCTATCCTATTCTACTCATAGACAGTAGTTTGCTTTTCAATGATTGCAGTTATTCTGTGTGTACATAAAATGTGAAGAATTCTTATTGTGTTGCCATGATTAGATTTCATTCAGTGTACTTCCTAATAGATTGATTTTTTTTCAATTGACAGTGACATTGTTTAATTCTAAATACAACACTTGAACACATGCAAATGAGGTGTCAAGTGGTAAAGACAGGGGAAGTGCATTTAGCCTTGCCAAACACTCTCCTGTACTAATACTATATATTAGGAAACTGCAACTGTTGTGCCTTTGAACATAATCAGTTTTTGACAGTGACATTTACAAATGCAATCGAGTCTGTGGGCTGCTCTAGTTACAGATAAACAGCGCTAGTAAACTGGTATTACTGTGTCAGCTTGTAAACAAATTGAAACTGTTAGCAGACTATTTCTGCCAGTAGCTAGTTATTAGCTAGCTGCTGTCAATGTTAGCTAACCAGTCAAACACCAACCTTGGTCAGATCCACTCCGGACCCCACGATAGGCAGCCCGTCCTCGTCCATGTTGGATATTTAAGACTTTCTGCAGATTTTAGTGTAGTTTCAAATGCACCTGCATGAATTTTGTTCACTGCAAACCGACAGAAAGCGGTAATTTAAAATATTTGCTGTGAAACGTTTCATGTGACTCTGGGCTGCGTGATTGCGTCATGACGTCACCAACGGCACTTACGTTTTGCTGTGAGCTTTTATTTTGACATCTTGCTTGCATTTCTTGTTAGGTGCACTTTATAATTACTGGTTGTAATCAAATCAAATAAGTTATGAAAATATATATAAAGCTGCATAACACTGTTTTGTGTGCAGAATAGTTTAATAGTGTTGTTTTGTGGCTCTGACCACAGTAGTTAGAACTTCCAACACCAGTACAATCAGTACATGGACTGGAATTGATGTGGTCAATTAAAAAAAAAAATAAAACAGTAGTGTAAATACATTATTTGACGCACGTATTTTTATATCTAATTTTATTTATATAAAACTTACAAATCAAACCTGATGATAAAGAGTTACATGTCTTCTGAGATGGGAGAGAGTCGCACCTCAGTTGTGAGACTTTTAATTTGAAAAGTGGACATGCCGTGATACGAGTTGAGGAAACGGCGCTTGCGTACTAACAGCGCATGTTAGCCACTGAATAAAAAACATAAATTTACAATTATTTTTCAACGCTAAGAGAAGCGTAATGCCCTAATGGAGGTTCTTGGGCCAACAGAGAAAATAAGCGGTACGTATTTTGATAATCTGCCCACGCTGTCACTTAAATCAGACTTTGTTTACGGCAGTCTTACAGTTAGCGGGATGCGTCTATTTAACGGAAGCATCACGTTCATGAGCTATCAAACTGGTCCTTCTGCTTTAGTAATAAACCTGCTATATTTGGATTCTCAGTGATGTTGTCAAGTAATAGATATAATTATTGTGAAATCTAAAGCACAGTCTTTGATAGTGTACCAGGGTGCTAGTTTAAATTATGGTATATAGGTTTGTCCAGCAATTATTCTGGTTCGTAGGCCTTTAGCAGGAAGTTTAAATGTAGGAAATAGATTTACAAAAATTGTGCCATTGTTTTAAATGAATAAATCTTTACTTGTATTAAATACCTAATGCAAACATTTAATTTCATTAATTAAAAAAAAAATATGCTTCAATGTAATGACTGCTGTTGAATTTATCTCTAAGTTCTCTCAGGGTTCAAAGCTCATTGCTGCCCTCCTGAGATCATTTCTCACATGACACCTTTATGTTTCAGATCAAAGCCTGCCTCTTTCATCCCTTCGCCTCTTGGTGCCCCCTCTGCAGCTTCTGTCTGCTGCTATGTGGCAGGTGGCGAAGCAGAAAGATGTGATGAATTATGAGAAGCTGCAGGACTTTGTGATCATGGTGACAGAGGCAGTTCCTGGTCTGATCAACCACAGACAGAGAGCCCAGCTCATTCTCGGTCTAAGGGCGAGGGTGAGCAAGCAGTAGTTTGTGTCGCATGTAAATGTGTTTGTTTTGCTCTTTTTAATTTTGTAATTACTTATTTGGTTGATATTTCAGTTGATTCTGGAGCTTTGTAAAGGCTCCCCACGAGGTTCTGTGGATTCTCAAGTGATCCAGAGCTATTTGGATAGACTCCCAATAACCTCTGGAAATACAGATGTAAGTGCAGTATAAAAAATATGTAAAAAGACATAATATTGCAGTCAGTCCTCATTTAGTAATATGATTTTTTTTTTCTCAGTACAGAGATGCAGAGGTGAAAACAACAGAATGCACGTTCATTGCACTTGTTCAGAGCCTGCTGAAAGATCCCATAGAGAGAGCATATTTCTTTCAGGTGAGACACATTTTAACAATTCATTTCTTTGCTTGACAATAAGTGCTACAATAAACATGTAAATATTTCTTACAGGAGGTTTTCCCAGTGGAATATGGTCCTCAATATGATGCAGCGCTACACGTGTTACTGTGGGAGTTGCTCTCAAAGCTGGAGAAGCTGCTTCCAGTGCCAGACCTCAAACAGGTATTTATTCAGTCCATCCAGGTGTTTCAGGTTATTTTAACAAGAACTTAAAAAGAGCTTCACTGTGATTACAGACTGCAGCCTGGCTCGGCTCAGCTCCTTCTGTGTTGGAGGAATGTGTTCAGTCGTCAGCTGAGGAGCTGAGTCAGATCTTCGAGCACTACAAAAGTTCAGGACTACTGAAAGTTATATGTAAGTAAAGTAAAAATGATAAGTACACACTTTTTTTGTCAATGAATTATTTAGGTCACTAAGCATACTCTGGTTCCACTTTTTAGCATGAGGATTTGCTGCTTTTCTTTTCAATATTATTATGACAACATTTTAAAAAAAGGGGTTATATGTACATTTTAATGAAAATTACATTCTTGGTCAAAGTAAAACATGATGATATGGTATAGACTAAAGAAACTTTGAAATATTACAATATCCATTTGTAAATTTTTATAGATAGATCGGCTGATCTCAAGCATTTAATAAAAGATAGAAATAGATGTTAGTTGCAGCCTTATATAAAAGTTTCCTAAGGTGCTGAACATTTTTTTATTTGCATGTGCTCCATGTAAATAGTGACAACTAATCAAGTTTTCATCATGTTTCTATTTTTCAGACGGCCCTTCTTCCACCATTGGAAGCTGCATCATGTCGGCTTTATCAATCCCTCCCTCACAAAAGACAAATATATCAGTTGGACTGGAATCTATCCATAACTACGCTAACATACTAAACCCGGTCACTTTTGCTGGAGCGGACCAGTACAGCGTTGTGGCCATCTACACTGAGGTGGATGTTGGAGCATCTGAGGTGGACGAGGAAATGATGGAGTCAGCTGAAGTTCAGGTTCAGACAGATTTCTATGAAGAAGAGATCGTGGCTGTAAGTGTGGATATCGCTGGCAGTGAGGAGGCTGTCAGGGCTGAAGAAACAAGTGAGGCTGTAGATGTAGCTAAAGCTTTAGAGACTCTGACGAAAACTTTTGCGTTAAGGAAGGAGAGCCTGGGTCAAGATGCCCCAACAGGGAAGAGCAATGATTCTTCCCTCACTGAAGAGCTTGGGTCGGGAAATGGATTGGATGAAATAAAAGCACAAGAAAGACATGAAAGCAGTGAGCAAACTGAGGGGAAACAAGAAAACAATGCAGAGGTGATGGATGATTTCCACCCTAGCAGCACTGAAACCAATACAAACTCTAGTACAGAGCTGAAGGGCAACTACCAATCATGTTCCAGCCAAGAAATGACAAATGCCTCCAGTGAAGTTTCTGAAACACAACAGTCTGACTCCTCAGCTAACACCCGCAGATCCACACAGCTCCAATTCAAGACCTCAACAAGTTGGCAGGAGACGTGTAAAACCAGGAGGACGGCGAGAGAAAATAGTGAAGAACTAAAAATGTACAAAAACCTTTTATGTTGTTATCCTGTAATTGTACTTTTTAAGTTTGTTTTTTTGTAAGTAACAAAAAATTGTTTAGGGAACACATTTAGTTGTGCTTTTAGATTAATTTTTTGTTTTGAATCATGAAGATTAGAATTTAGTTCTGTGTCTTGTACCTAAAGATGCAGTCAGAATAGTAGTTTGTATGCTGACAATAAGCAGATCAGTCATCACTTTTATGTTTGTTTTGTAAATATGGTGCAACAGCCACCAGCCCAGAACAGCCACTCGAGCTCGGTGCAAAGGTTACAAAGTGTGGCTGTCAGCACTGCTAAGGCTTACTAATTACCATGTTTTATGGTGCATTTTCACTAGCCTACATGGTCCCTACTCGCCTCACCTCGGTTGCATTTCCATTACAGAAAACAGTCCCTCTTCCTTGTAGCCCAGGGGTTTCTCTTCCAACACACCTGATTCAAACTATCAGCTCATCGTAGCTCTCGCTACACCCTCCGTCAGCTGTTTGACCAACCGGGCGCTCAGAGCCCACATTTTTTTCAGCTGATGTTTTTAAATAAAATTTTAACATTGCACTAAAGCACTGTGATTGTAGAATGAACCAATCTATTTAGCTGTTTTCCCCACATAGTAGAAACTTGTTATTCTGACTATAACCCTGCAGACTGTCGGCTTACGGGTACAAATGTTTCTGTGCAATGCAGTGATGATGCATTGACAATTCCGACCAATAAAAGTTTAGATACGTTTTGCCAGTGGAAACGCACAACAAGGCAAGGTGAGGCGGTAGCATGCAGTGGAAATGCACCTATAGTTGAGATAGTAGGTGAATTTTGTTATTTTCACACAGCCAGCCTAAATTGTTCCTCTGGTTTCTAGTCTTTGGACTGAGATAAGCTAACAAACCCCTAGCTTGATGATGGTGTTTAGTCTCCTCATCTAACTTTTTTTGCTTGCTTCTATTAATGTTTTGACCAAACCTCTATGGATTCTTATTACAGATAAAATGTGACTCATTTCTTTGTGTTTGTCTATGACACTTAATTGTTGAAAAGTTTATTTAAAGATTTAACAGTGGTGGTTTTTTTTGTTTTGTTTTTTAAAGGAGCCAAGCTGATGTATCGGTCGCCCCGTCTGTAATAGCCATCAAAGGAACTGACAGAGGTAATATGGCATGAAGAAGAAAATTATGTTGGACCATTTGAATTACAGCCACAGATTTTACTAATTCGCCTATTTTTCTTGTTTGATATGCAGGTGATTCAGAGGAGATGACATCTATCATCTTCACCTGCTCACAGTGTCCTTTCCATAACTCGGATAAGAACAGTCCCCCTCACTTCCACATGCAGAGTGTTCGCACAGAAGTTTACAAGACCAAGTTTACTCCCTCTCCCTCCAGCACGGATGAAATATTTACATCCATTAAACTTTTCCCCAAAGGAATCACGGAGCAGAGAAAAGCAGAGGAACCTGATAGTCAAAGCAAAGTGAATGTTTCTCAGTTGCACGGCCGACAGAAATCCCTCACATGTGAAACGTGCGGCAAGACGTTCACCCGGACGTCAGACGTGAGGAGACACCAGCTCACTCACACTGGAGAGCGACCGTTTCACTGCTCGCAGTGCGACCGGACCTTCCAGCACTCATGGGATCTGGCAAAACACGAGAGCAAACATCACGGTGTGGCCATCTCCTTCTCCTGCCAGCTGTGCAGGAAGTCCTTCGCCAATCTCAGGGCGCTGACCGTACACCATAAACAGTCTCACTCACAGGAGAGCCAGCTCCCTCAGATCTGCTCCATCTGCAGCCAGAGCTTCTCCACCTCCTCTGAGCTGCTCGAGCACAAGAAGGCCCACGTCACCGCTAAACGCTACATCTGCCAGCAGTGCGGCGAAGGCTTCGACTCCCTGCTGGCTCGCTCTCAGCACCGACGGATGCATCAAGTGAAGCTTCAGTTTAAATGCCCACACTGTGAGAAGACGTACACTCGCAGGTCTGACGTCAAGAGGCATCTGTCCACCCACACCGGGGAGCGACCCTACCAGTGTAACCAGTGCGGCAAGCGGTTCTCGCTCCGCTTCATGTACATCAAACACCTCCGCGTCCACACGGGCGAGCGGCCTTTCCAGTGCTCCCACTGCCCGAAGAGGTTCACCCTGGTGTCAGTGCTGGCCAGACACGAGAGGATGCACACTGGAGAGAAACCGTTCCTCTGTTCTCAGTGCGGTAAATGCTTTTTGTCACAGGGAGAGCTCTCAAAACACCACCGGTCACATGTGGACGACCGACCCTACTCCTGCCCTCAGTGTGACAAACGTTTCAAAAGCAAGAAAACTCAGCAAGAACACATCGTGTCCCACAGCGGCGCCCGCCCATACCCGTGCACTTACTGTGGGAAGGGCTTCACCAAACCATATGCACTGACCAGACACAACCTCATCCACACGGGGGAGAGGCCGTTCCCCTGCGCACACTGCGAGAAGTCCTTCCTCACCCTCAGCGAGGCTCAGCTGCACCAGAGGATTCACACGGGGGAGAGACCGTATCCCTGCAACATGTGCGAGCTCAAGTTCAAGAGCTCGTCCGAGCTGGCGCGACACAAACGCAGCCACTCCGGGTTGAAGCGGGTGAAGCCGTACTGTGAGCAGTGCATGAAAACATTCACATCCAAGGCTAAACTGAAGAAACACATGGAGACACACAGGGAGGAAGGAGAGGCAGCACAGTCTGTGGACTCCAGGGAATCAAATCATTAAATGGGTAACAGAAGGTGTCTCAGATAAATCACTGGAATTGTGAGAAAGAATGTATGTTATTTCTAGATGTTTCGCTGTATATATTTATATTTATTAAGCTCTGATTAGTAGATAATATTTTTAATGCAGATCAGGGGAGGAACTTGTTCACAGCTGTATAGTGCATCCTTCAACCTTTGTGTGAATTATGCTGAAAACCATTTTTTAAAGTTAAACACAAATCATTTTGACATATCAGTGTTTTATATTCACAGCTTTACTCTTTCTTGGTTACAATTTGCTGTAAAAAGCAATTATGAGAATCAAAACTGTCAATTAAATAGAATCTACCCCTGTAAACTGTCTGCTTTTGTTTTTTTGAGGTGAGGTCAGTTGCTCTCTTGTTTTTAGAACCAGACTAGCAAGTGGCCAAAAGAATAAAAGTACATCAGATTTCTAACAGTTGTAATAATAACTGGTGGGAGGGGTGTAACCTCAAGGAACAAATGATAAAACCGAGAGCCACATACTGTTTTTTTGGAGCCAGAAGTGACCATATTTGGATATGAATAGTGGAGTGAGGAGACGGGTCTGACTCACTGGACACCAGAACTGTCAATCAAGCTAACCACACCCCTAAATATGCTGCTTTTTGAAGCCTGATATTTACTGATATGAGTCAACTTTATCTAATGACATCAAAATGACTTGTGGAAAAAATGTATTCACTATTGATTACTGGGTATTTCATGGTTGAAATGCTAATTTTTAAATTGAAGTCAGAGTTTTTTGGAGCCAGCATCTAGTGGCCTTCAGGAGTACTGCATTTTTTTCACTTGGCAATTGGCCACGATTGGGACCTGGTTGTTTTGTCCACTTCTGTGTGCAGTCTACAAGAAACTCAAATATCTATACTTGTTGACCTACCATAAAATAACTACATCAAAGTCACATAAGACTTTGAATTTTGTAAGTGATTCTGAACATTTGTGCACTGAACTTTTCCTCATGAATGAAGTAGGGTTTGCAGTGTACACCGTAAATTACAGTGCAAATAAATATTAGCATACAGAGCTTAGGCACCTGTGAATAAAGAATAAATAACAACTTGAGCTCTTTTGCAGGTAGACATGTTTGTTGCCCACTCCTCTCTGCTGCTCTAGTATCATGGAGCTGGAGTGAAGGTGAAATCTTATCCTCTGTCAGGCGATGTGTTTCTTTAATTTCTGTCCACATTGCTCATAAAACTGAATGACCCACCAAGCTGGTGTCTACAGTGCAAAGATTAATTATAAACGTCATAAACATAACCTCATTTCCTCCACAGACTTCCAGCTGTCTGTGGTCAGAGCCATCTGCCCCCTGCCTGCTCACGAGCCACTGGAGAACCAACGCTGTAATGTGTCTGTGTAACATGGAAATGTAAAAATACCCACTGTGGTCAATGAGGTGTCATTTTTTTAATCCATGAAAAATTCAAATGAAATCAAGACCAAAGAAACAGTTTATTTAAGAGTAAAAGGCAAAGCATGATACGAGATTATAGCCTTGCACTCGCCTCTTCCTCTCCAGCCAGTTTATCTGGGTATTCCCCTCTCTGTTATCATGTCAGTATTATGGTTATCCTCATAAAAGGAGGCATTTGACTGTGTTTAATTAAGAGGCTTTAATTAGCTCTGACTGGGCAGGTAGTTGATTGGTGGGAAGCCTTTGCCAAGCAGGAATCACCAGGATAAAACTGGCTGCACCATTTAACAGAGGACCAACAAAGTGCATTAATGGTGTCTCTGAAGGGGAGGGGGACAAACGGTTTGAAAATGGTTTTCTATTTTTAGTTTGCCTTGTGCTTTACATGTAGTCTAAATTGCTGAGACAATCTGTACACAAACTGGTTCAAAATAATCTGAAAATGATTTGATAACTAAGGTGTTACCTAGAAATGTAACATTGTGTGATACTGTAGAAAAGTAAAGGAGTATTACAGTGTTTTCTTACATATAGCAAAGTTTGGTTTTGTGTACTTAACGTTGCTCTTCAACACAATAATACACTTTTTATTAACCATTATTTTCAATTGTCAACCTAAAATTTTAAAGGCTGCATTCCACAATGTCGCCACTAATGACTCTATATTGTGTTAATTTAAATTTAAATCCACTAAAAACAAAGTTATGTTTCTTGCAATGGATTCAGCACTTCCATGAAAAATGTCTTAAAATAAATTAAAGTTAGTTCAAGAAAGAAAGAAAAAAATACAATAAAAGAGCAAACAGTTAATGTGTGTTAGTATTTTTTAACCCTGCAAATATATTTTCAGCCTCTTACAGTGAGCGATTGGAGCCAATATGAATCCAAACCAATCCCCAGGGTGGAATAGATTTGATTATTTTGCACAGGAGATTTCTCTATTTGTGATTTTTCTTTCTCACTAATCAACACTTTCATGAAAATACACCCACACAGTCTAAATAAAGCAGATTAAATGGATGTTTTGAGTGTTGAACTGTTAAATATTAACACCTATGGGTGATTTTTCAAAATTTTAACACAAATTGATTGTTTAATCCCAGGTGTGTTGAACAAGCTGGGATGATTTCAGACTACATCCCAATGCTATTTCCATTTTCAAAAATATTGACTGAATCTAATCACACTGATTGTATTGATACTGCCATTTTTTCGCAGCTCATTTATTCTACAAACGGCGCCTAGTAAAACTCAAAGGGATCCCTCCTCCACGCCGAGAGAGGGTGTGCACGGGTGGATTCCCGGGTCCATCCCACTGCAATCACTTCATTACTTGACCAGAGCGAGGGGCAGCAGTGAGCAGACAGATGTGGGGATGTGACTATCCGCGGAGGAATTTGGAGTATTGGTGACCATGCAGGTGGAACAAACACTCGAAATAAACAGATAAATAGGGTGGAAACAAGGCGGCTGTGGATGCAGATAACGGCACAACGCGACACCCATCAGCGTGATTTACGGGCCAGTTGGCGTTGTTGGTGGCGGATTAATAACCAGTCATAAAGAGGCGGGAGGAGGACTGTGTGTTGCAGCAAGACGAGGGTGAAGGCACTGATAGAGGAAGAAAGAGAGAGGGGGAGTGTAAAAGAGAGAGAGGGGAGTAGATAAAGCCGGAACCGGGAGCATGAGAACTGCACTGTCCTACGACTCGCTGTCAGCCCGACCGAGTCCCAGCAGAAGAGCTCTGGACTGGGAGCGAGAGCAGCTAGCTGTGCGACGACTATCCTCGCCACGGGGTCTTGACCTGCTCACTCCTCCTCCTCTTCCTCGTCGACTCTCGGCCATCCCTGGTTACCTGCTGCCTCCATACCAGGAGCAGGAGGAGCAGTTCCACCGCCAGCAGCAGCAGCAGCGTCTATCCCTGTCTGTGGGCTCAGAGGCCTCCCTGGCGCCCCCTGCTCCTCCACCTGTGGGCGCTGCCCCACCCT
>OOFC01016222.1:0-18622 GCA_900323345.1 Pseudochromis fuscus | reverse complement strand
AGTACCAAATCTTGATCCGTCAGACCCTAAAAACTATAGGCCAATATCAAAACTCCCTTTTGTGTCCAAAATTTTGGAAAAAGTAGTGGCGGGCCAATTGACCTCCTATTTGGAACGGCACAATTTGTTTGATGCATTTCAGTCTGGCTTTCGAAAACTGCACTCCACTGAAACTGCAATTGTTAAAGTTACTAATGATGTACTGATGGCTGCAGACTCTCGCCGCTACACAGTACTAGTACTTCTCGACTTGTCTTCTGCTTTCGACACTGTAGATCATGGTATATTGATTGATCGCCTTGAGAATGAGATGGGGTTTTCTGGATCTGTCCTAAAATGGTTCTCGTCATACATACGGAACAGATCTTTTTGTGTTCTCATAAACAATATAATGTCAGATGTCTCTGGATTGACCTGTGGTGTTGCACAGGGGTCAGTATTGGGCCCTGTTTTATTTTTATTGTACCTTTTGCCACTAGGACGAATCATTGATAATTTTGAAAGTGTATCTTATCATTTTTATGCTGATGATATACAGTTGTATTGTTCTTTTAAAGAATCTGAACTTCATTGTTTATCACAGTTTCTCGAGTGTGTGTCTGCAATTAAGATTTGGTTATCTTCAAACTACTTGCAGATTAATTCAAATAAGACTGAAACGGTTATTCTTGCCCCTGATGACAAGATTGCGTTGATCAAACATCACCTTGATTCGCTAGGTTCAACAGTCAAGCCTAGCTTGAGAAACCTAGGGGTTGTATTTGATCAGGCTCTGTCCTTTGAAGCACATTGCAAACAGCTTACTAGAAATTGCTTTTATCATTTAAGAAATATCTCAAAAATTCGGTCAATGTTGTCGAAAAAGGATTTGGAAACTGTTATCCATGCATTTATTTCTTCGCGGCTGGACTACTGTAATTCTGTTTTTCCCTGCTTGAATCAAACTGTTCTCGGCAAATTGCAAATTGTCCAGAATTCGGCTGCCAGACTTTTGACTGGAACCTCAAAGAGGTCGCATATCACTCCGGTTCTAGCGACATTACATTGGCTCCCTGTGAAATTTAGGATTGATTTCAAAATCCTGGTTCTCACTTTCAGAGCCTTGCATGGTCAGGCTCCTCATTATATTCGGGAGATGTTGACTCCATACTCCCCTGGGCGCGCTCTTCGTTCTGCTGGCCAGAATCTGCTTGAGGTTCCTAAAGCTAACTTTAAAACACGAGGGCAGAGATCGTTTCAGTTTGTGGCCCCAACTTTGTGGAATGCTTTACCCTTGTCTCTCCGTTTTGCTGAATCTGTAGATAATTTTAAGAAGGAACTGAAGACACTGTTGTTCAGGAAAGCCTTTGGTTGATTAGTTTTATTTTTGTATTTAATGTGTACATTTCATTGTTGTTTTATTCTCATGCATTTTATTGTAAAGCACTTTGTGATTTTTTATCTGTGAAAAGCGCTTAAGAAATAAACTTTACTTACTTACTTACTTACTAGAGTGACCTCAATAAAACAAAACAAAAAGAGGAAGATAATACATAATAACACATTTTAATTTCATTGCCATCAGCAGCTTTCAGTTTATTTTGGTTTAATTAATATGCCCTTTAAAAGAAACCCTTTTCAATCACATCCTCGTTCAGTGAATTAGTCTGTTCGCCTTTTTGTGAACCCACAATCATGCTGTCAGCAACATTACAGAAAAACAGAAATAAGTTTTTAGTGAACTAATAAAATGTTAAAGTTTTAGCAAGATCAGTGGATGTAGGTTGGTGTCCAAAATAATCCCTAAAATTCCAATTCTGTAAAATTGGCTCCATGTTCTAACAATGCAGTGTTGCTATTTCACCACATGAGGGCAGCAGTGTTCAGATTGCAGCATCAGTAGAGCTAGATTATGCCTTGGTGGATGTTCATGCTCTCTGAGGGCCTTCAAATTGGCATCAGATCATCTTTTTCCTACATTTGCACAAGTTGAACTCGTAGTTAATTATTTCTATTATCTTGTGTCTGCTGTTTTGTAATTACTGTTTATCTTAATTACCTTGCTTGTTTCCCTAGGTTTTCCAGACATAGACTTCACTCTACCTCACATTGGAAAACAAAACAATAATTGTGTACAAAACAATGACAAAATCTATATCAGAAAAAACAAACATGCTTTTTCTGATGGAAACCACAAGAGAATAATGATTGACAAGCTACTGTTGTGAAGATAAGCTCAGCTGGGAGAATATAACTGACCTGTATGTTTGGTTTGTCCCTAATTTGCATTGTGCATGCTCCAGAGACTGGGATAACATTTTAGTGATGTACATAACATGCAGAATTTTTATGTTTCCAATCTCTTGAACCACCAGAGCTGCCCTTCAGAGAGACTTTTCATGTTTGTTCCCTGGTGTCTGGAGCTTCAGAGTGGCTGTGCTCCAGTCAGCCAGTCCCCCTGCAGCCTCCAAATACATCTTAATACTCCTAACACTGCTTGAATTCACAATAAATGTCAGAAGTGGATGTATGACATGACATGAAAAAAATATTTGGTTTATTACTTTGGTTATGTTCTAGTTGTCTATGAACAGTCACCATATCCATTCAATCCGACTGTATTTTCTAAAACATTCAGCTGAAACAAGAACACAGTCAAGCATATGTGATTCTCCTTTTCTGATGAGGACTCCAAGGAGGGAGCTGTACTGTACGTGAGAGAACAGCTGACATCTGACTCCCTCAAACCAATACTTTCATTTGCATAAACATTGTCATGCACTAGCTGTTTTAATTACTTTAATTTCTTCAGTATTACCAGCGTCCCCAGACACAGTGTGATCAAAGAAAATTATTATAATTGGAGCTATCTAATGCAACACATCCATTTCCACAAGATGTGAGCTTCCTGACATGGATTCCCTGAAGTTTTACCTTTCACTTTAATCTTTTAAGATGAAGCAGAAAAGAGAAAAAAAAACACACACATACCTCCTACACAACATGTCAGAATGCAGTGGGAACTTTTTAACTTGGTTTATGGCAAATAATATTATTATTTTAACCTTTATTTTCATCATTGTAAAAAACTTTGTGCTGCTTTTTATGTATCATTCTCTTCTCTACTATTTCACACTTGTTCTGATGGATCGAGTTGTAAAATGATAAAGGGGTAGGACCAGATAAGTTTAACATCCTTTCAAACAGGGTCGGAGTATTTATGTTGTTACAGAAAAGTTGTTGTTGCCTTGGTTTCTGCCTAAAGCAGTTTGTATATTTTATTTATTTAGTTTTTCTCTTTGTTCGAATAAGTGAATAACTCGTCACAGTGCTATATGTACCCTGCCAGTAGAAGTAGATTCTCATATTTTAGGACAATGTATGTATGTCTGTGTATTTCTGTATTTACTTAGAGTTCTGTGATTCTCCTTGAATGATGGATCTATATGTCCTGTCAAAACAAAACAAGACACCAACGGAGAGACAAGCAGGAAAGGACAATGGGGGTATTTCAGAAAGGAAAGATCTTGTTGTGTGTCCCCAGGGCCAGGACCCAACTGCAGACACCCAAAAGCAACAAGTAAACAAAAACAAGAGACTTGAATTAACAAGACTAACTGCAGGGAACTGGCTGGATATTCCTCAAAACTGTCCAACAAAAGTAATTATACAAAAAAACAAACAAACCCTAAAGGAATCCACAAAACTGTGAAAACCCCAAAACACCAGAAGACAGAGGCGGGGAGTATGGTGGGGATGTTGACTTTAAATGTTAAAGAAGATCAAAATATTTCTTTAACAGCGTATTATCTCACATACATTTGAAGACGCCCTTATTCATTGGCAATTAATTTAAATATTGATCATGATGGTTTTGGTAAAGTTACTGCAAAATCACAGAACTTGAATTGTGCAGCACTTCCAAACAATATCTGAACCTGGGTGTTGATCTCATGCAAGATGACTGAGTCACTGTGACTCATGCAGTCGTCTGTGCAAACAGTGTCTGGAGTGCAGCGATGCTTTTAGCACAGGATTGTATCTAAAATGCTTTTATATTCATGTAATGAACTGGAGAAAGTGTATTTCTCCATTTAAAAACATCAGACAGCATTTCATGAAATTTATTCAGAGTTCATGCAGCTCTTATTTGTTTTTATGTATGAGTCAATATTTTATGTATTAAGATAATGAAACTAATGGGTCATGACTTGCTGTGAATAAAACAACATGAACGTTAGATATTGTCGGAACATAGGATTTATCATCCTGAGCCATCTTCAAAGACATTTTCCTCCCAGATCAGTAATGTATGTTTTAAGTTGCACATACTGACGCCTCTGTCAAATCAATGCTGCACATACGTGTGTATAATGTTTTTTTCATGACAATGTGAAACATGGATGCACAATGCTCCTCATTACAGTCTACTGATTGGCTTCAGTTTTGTTTGTGCCTCCACTGTCAGGAATTTTAAAAACACAAAAATCAATGAAACAACAAAAGCATGTTCAACTTGTCACTGTTTGTTTGTTTCAAACCAATCCCACAATTTACAATTAACAATGAAATCATATCTTTGTGGTTTGAAAAGGAGACGGAAGAAGCAATGCTTGCTAATTTTCCACCCCCCCACTCAACACCATTCACCCTGAACAATACAACATTACAACATTTTACAGTAACAATCAACCTCGACAAGACAAGACAAGACAAAGACAAAGACAAAGATAGGCCCTAACAAAGCCCCTAACCACTCACAGCTTTTATCAATCACATTGCTATAATGCAATTAAACATTTTTTCAGCGTATTACACTCAAAAATGTCAGAAAATACATTATATCCGTAAATAAACACTTGCTGCTCTAGCAGTAAACTTTTAGGTTTTGTACACACACACCGCCTCCCCCTGGTAGTTACTCATTACATCCATTTTAAACATTCTTTTAAACTGTAAAAGGTTTTTACAAGTTTTTATATAGTGTGACTCCCCGCACAGAAATGAACATAGATTTTAGACTTGTCCTCACTTTTTTGTGATATAATTTGTGGCTTCCTCTCAAAGTATATGTATGATGAGCATCTCTATCTTTAAATAAATTCTGGATGTTGCCACCTGGGAATTTTTTGATGCTCTGTACATAATTTGTGCAGTTTTATAATTTACCAAATCATGTAATTTTAAGTTCAACCTGGATTGTGGATTGGTGTGATCATTATATTTGACTTTACAACCAACCCTAATAGCTCTTTTTTGAAGCATAGTGGTAACAAATTTGACTTATAACAATTACCCCACACTTCTAGGCAATAATTTAAATATGACATTAGAATGAATAATAAAGAATAAGCAAAGCACTTTGATTCAGGACAAAACTACATTGTTTCATCACACCCACAGACTGAGCAACTTTTGAACGCAGGTAACATATATGGGATTTCCAAGGCTGTCAGGAGAGGGTAGGAGAAAGCAGGACCCAAAATGCAGATCTTAAGTAAAACAAAAAGGTCTTTAATAAAAGATGCAAACTCAAAGCACTGCACAAAATGGCAAGAAAAATACAAAAAATCTAAAATCCAAATCACTAGGAGACTAAAAAACAAAAACTTCAAAAACCCAAGAACAAACAAAACCACTGGAACAGGAACAAGGAGCTGGGCTCTCGAGAGAGAGAGACATCAGACACTAGAAGAATGACGTAAGATGCTGGAAATCAGACGACAAACTGGCAACAAGACAAAGAGACACAGGAGGTTAAATACACTGGGGTAACGAGGCTCAATGGAGCACAGGTGGAGAGGACAATCAGGGACGGCTGTGGCAGACAAGACAATCAACAGGTGTGACCAGACCAACAGGAAACAACTAGGACACAAGGGACGAGACTCAAAATAAAACAGGAAGCGATATGACAGAAAACCACTGAAAATACACAACATGAAACAAGAACAGAACATGAACTACACATAATTGACAAGACATGACACATGGAAAGACAGGAGAATAACAAGAGGAAAAAAAAAACAAGAAATCAAAACCACAACTAAAAGACAAAAAAACACTAATAGAACCAAACACGGTAACAATAATAATTAAATAAATAAATAAATAATAATAAATCACTAAACTAAACACAAGAACCCAGGAACAAACAAACTAGAAATACACATGACAAAGACATTTTTTCATCTATAACCACACCTAAAAAGACAATTTGCTGCACTCTTTCAATTGTTGTGTCATGGTTATTTGTATTGGCATGTCCTTTTTCCAGTTTCCAAACAGCACAGGTTTAGTCTTTTTCAAGTTTGATGACAATTTATTTATATTAAACCAATTTTTTTTAATGTATAAAGTTCTTCAGTTACATCATTCAGAAGTATCTCCAAATCATCTCCTGAGAATAAAATATTTGTATCATCTGCAAAAAGTATAAATTTCATTATTTCAGATATTTTACAAACATGGTTAATATACCTCTACATTCACTGCACCACTCCAACAAACTTCATTCAGATGTTTTGTGGGACCATCACCATCCAGATGATTATTAGATTTCTACCCCAGGCTGTAAAAGCTGCTTCTCTTCCATCCACCCTGCATCAACCTGTACAGCACACATGACACACACACACACACACACACACACACACATTCATCACATGTGTTGCTAACTTTATTGACTTACACACATCTTTGCTGGTTTTAGCTTCAATTTTGCTTTAATATGTCACGTTGAGTCTGAATCAGTTTGTGGTGACGTACAGGAAGTGAAATTAAAGTTTTCCAATGAATATAGGAACAAGATAACTGAAGACACTGTTACTGTTCTAATGAATGAGACAATTTGCATCCATCCATGTGCTGTACCCACTCATCCAGCATCACAGAGGGCTGGAGCCGGTGATGGATTTCCCAGAGAGGAGGAAGGGAGCAAGTGATGACTCAGAGTATGTGTAAGATGGAGAAACAACAACAACTTTATCAAGTTGTTGTTGTTTCTGCTTTGATTTTACCATTTTATTTTTTTGTTAAATGTTTTTAAATGTGCCACGGAAATAAAAGTGATTTGACCAATAACCAGATAATTATGTTGCCTTCAGTGTAAATTACATTGTTTCACTAAGACATTTGCAGCTCTGCTTCACTACAGCTCATATGTTTAGAGAAAAAGCCTTGAAGCTAATGAGTTATTGTCCTTGCTTGCCCTTTTCCTTATCAACAACCACAATAACTTCACTGTCACCTCACAGCAAGAAGGTTGTGGGTATGAATCTCAGCTCGGACCTTTCTGTGTGGAGTTTGCATTTATGTGCATGCATGGCTTATCTCCAGGTGGTCCGGTTTCGTCCCACAGTCTAAAGAAATGCTTGTTAGGTGAATTGATTTCTGGTGTGAATGTGAGTGTGATTGGTTGTCTGCCCTGTGATTGAGACTGGCGAGGGTGTACCCCGCCTCTCGCCTGTTGCCAGCTGTGATAGGCTCCAGTGATCCAGTTGGAAAAAGCGAGTATAGAAGATGAATGAATGAATGAATAAACTCAGATTACAGGGGACGTAATTTGCTTCGAGTTTGTCTTCTCATCTGGTTGGATGTCTTTTTTCTTTTGTTCCAGGAAATCAGACAATAGAGTTGATACTTCACAGTACACATGAGGAGGCTGGTCTGTCCTCCCACCTACCACCTGACCTTCATCTTTGTTGTCATTATGGATCACATTCATGCATTAACACGCTCCATCAATCAATCAAACTTTATTCATACAGCACCTTTCATAAAAATCTACTGTAATTCAAAGTGCTTTACAGTAACAACCAGACAGTCAGAGATGAGGAAAAACCATTAAATAAAAAGATGAAAAATAGCATTACAAATGTGAATAAGTAATAAAAGTTGAAGAAATATAAATAGTTGAGACAACAAGCAAAGACATTTTAAATAAGTGTAAAACATGATTAAAAATCTAAACGCCAGACTGAGGAGGTTAAAAATTTCAAAGGCCAGGTGCCCAAGTAGCTCAGCCTGCAGGTGACACACCAACAGGGGCTATAGTCCCAATGTAGCAGCCATGGGTTCAAACACCCTGTGGCCATTTATCACAGTTGTCCCCCCACCCTGTTACATGTCTCTCCACTGTTGCTATCAAAATAATAAAGGCCAAAAAAAGTTCAACAGTCTCAGTATTTCAAGTTTTTTTTTATATTGATAGTGTGATGATAGTGTGTTGTTATCACGTGTGTGCTAGATAATAGCTGTATTAGATTTGGGTAAAACTGTGTTTGCTGAGATTTAACTTTTTGGAAAATCTGTTTTTTTGTTTGTGTTTTTTGCTCCTGAGAGTTAGATGAAAAGACCAACGCGACTCTCATTTTTGAGATTACAAGAACAGCATGTGACAAACATTAAGGCAAATAAACAAATGCAAAACAGTGAACTGCCTCTGTAACACACAGAAATGGTACACTGACCCTTTGTGAACTCAGAGGAAAAGTGTTTTTTCAGAGTTTACTCAGGACATCTGTTCAGCAGGTCCACTGGTTGCCTAGCAACCTGGGGTGGCCATCAAGACTCCTGAAGGGTTTTCTTTTGTATTTTTGGTATTATGTGTTTTTGCAGGAGAGAATTTATATTTGGACAAGAGATGCAGTCAAAGACAGAAAAATGTTACAAAAGTCACACAACTTTTTTTTTTTTTCAAATATAATCACAACATCTTTTATGGATTGTACACAACATCTATATCAGTGACCTTTGGAGATGCTATTTTACAGTCACTTTGGGCAGATAGTTTGGTGATAAATGTCTTCTTATATTCCTCCCAGGAGCCAAGCATTTAACACAATATCTGATCTAAACTGTTCCTTGAATATAGAAAGGCATTTCATCCATTCATCAGAGAACTAACTGAAGTTTAGTGACACTCATGGGACAGAATCATTCACTGAGCAAAGAGACTGAAGTGCACAATGATCTGTACAGAAAGGCTAGAGGGGGTTTGTTGTCTCAAAGATGAGGTCCCTGCTTTTACAGGCTTCATCAGCTCTAACTCTATGGACACACAGAACAGAGATGGTTTGTTCCTTTGGGTATTGTTATTATTAGGGTTGCACAATTTGCTGAAATTGTGCGATTGCCATTACAGTGGACAATATTAGGAATGCAATTTAATAACTGGTATTATGAGTCTACTTGCTGGTCATAAAGGAACCGGCCTAGTTTACCAATAGTTTTCAAATGTATTTCTCTATTAAAAAACATACAATTATTAATAAATATATTTCAAATTTTGAAAATTTAAACATAGCTTGTACAGTAATGTTTTTCCATCAATGCAGAAGTGCAAAAAAGCGCACTACACCTGATGGCCACTGGAGGCTGACTCCAATTGACTTGAATTAAAAAGATGATCATTTTCAAATCATGAAATACTCAGCCAATACATTTTTTTTTACAAGTCTTTCTGACATCATTAGCTAAAGTTAATTCTTGTCATGAGTGATCTGGTGCTTCATCTGAAAAAAAAAAAAAAAGAAGTAGATATTAGACTTTAAAAAGAGAAATATTTAGAGTAATGGTTAGCAGGATCGACAAGTCTGATCTCCAATGAGGGCAGTACTGAAGTCAAGTCTCATACACACTGGGAAGTGATCTTGGGTTCAAGGGTTAGACCCGCCTCCTCAATCCTCCCCTCAGATCCAAATATGGTCAATTCTGGCTCCAAACAACCAACATGGCGACATTCAAACGTCAATCTCTTGGCCTCAAAACAGTAATCTACAAACCGATGGATGACGTCACACTTGTTTTGTCCATCTATATAAACAGTCTGGTCTTCTTTGCTCTGCACTGTCTCAATAGTTGACACTAATTGGTTTCAAACAGTCAGAGGACAGGTTGTGATGACGCACATGCTCACATTAATTTAAATGCTGGCTTTTTGTTATCTAATTGCACATTCTCCCATCATGCTTTGACTAATCGTACAGCACTATTTTTGATGAATGCTACAGTATTGCTTCTTAGCTTGTAAACAGAATGTTTGTGGGTTTTCTTTGATTGTCTTTTTATTTCTTTTGTTACCTGATTTAAAATAAAACACATTCAGCTCATTTCAGTATGAGGGCCATAGTAAAATAAGGACACACTGTTACAACCTAGGTTTGATGACACCTCTGCAGTCTATTGACTTTAATCCTTTAAAGTTTTTGATTTTTTTTTTTTTATAAAACAACAGAGACTGCTGTAATAATTGAATTCACCTACACTGACACTTTTCTGCAATTACTGACCTGAGCAGTGATTGTAAGTCAGAAAGAAAAAAGAAATCTTTGTTGTCGATGATGGGTTTTCAAGCAGAGTGATAGAATAAGCTGAAAAGTGGCATAATCAGGACATGTAAGGGAAAATGAATAACATAATAAAGGGGTTGCTGCACTGCTGCACCTTCCTCCTATAAATGCAAATATAACAATGCAAAGAGGAAAAGCTCCTCCTGCAGCGTGTCTGATGGTTTCTCACAAGCACCTGGAGCTGCAGGCGACAAATCAATGTGTCAGTCACTCAGTTTCACAAAGTTAATCCCTGTTCGTTTAAAACTTTTATTACAAATCAAATGCAATTCAAAGTGTATTCAAAGTTACTGAGAAAAGTTCAGGATGGTTTAACCGGGCTGTTGGTTTAATGAGCACTAATGAGACTAATGGAAAAAAAACCAACCAAATAATATGACTTGTAAAATACAAATGAAATCAATTATAACAATTCTTAACAGATCTTCAATAATAAAACAAAAAGAAAAAAGAAGACACACATTTATACAACTTACTGGCATTTTACTGATTGAAATAAATAACTGAAGGCATCGAGATTTGCAAATTATAAAAACATTTCAGAAACAGTATTTTCAACTCCTCTCAGATCCTTTGAAAGCAGCATCACTGAGGGTTTGTAGAAGCAGCTAAATCACAAAAATCTGAGGATTGGAGAGAACTTTCACTTCCTGGTTCATAAATGATGTAGCTACATTTTTGATCATCAGGAACCGACAGAGGCTCACAGACTAATAATACTAATTCAGTGTGAAAGCTGAGATGTGCGTTTTCTTCTTCTCTCACCTCTCAGGCAGCAGAATTGTGGATTAACCATCTCTGCTTTTCATTGTATTCTCCACATTTCTTTTAGTTACAAATCCACAGATCAGTGTCTTTCTGTGGCTCCACTTCAGAAATATTACTCAGGCGACAACACACTGTTTTTGTATGTGAACATTTCCATTAAAAACCTGAAAAACTGGGTTGATTGTTTTGGCATAAAATCACCAGCTGCCTCACTGATTAAATGTTAAATCATTCATTAACTGCTTTTTTTTTTCAAGCAAATAATCTGATAAATCATCATCAGGCTCACACGTTACAGCTGTGCTGGTGGGTGGGTAAGTGGGGATTGGTGGTTTTTGCAGACACACTTGAGGCTTTCATGTAACTTGGCTGTGAGTCTCAGCTTAGTAAATGCTGTAATTGGCTTTAATGCACTATTGAAAACCTGCATTGAAAGAATAGCTTTCTGTAGACGATTAGTTCTGCATATGCACCTTTGTGTTAACATCATCTGTCTTTAATTTGTGTTGTATCTTTTGTGCTACTCACGCTTCCTCAGCTTTTAGTGGTTCATAGTTGAATGAGTTTGCATTTTGTGACGAACTCTGTTAAAACCTCCTAATTGATGTTTTTGTTACACTATTGACACACTTGTATTTAGCACACATCTCCAACCAACCAACCATCCTGCTGAGTGCTTGTGTTTCGATCACTTCAGGGCGCACACGGTTATTGTGTAATTCACCAGAAGTGCGCCAACTTTTGGAAACAATTTGAAATTAGCTAAAAAAGAGGAGAATGAAAAATTACATGAACTATTGTAACTGGTGATAGGATAAAAGATGTGTTCACATGGATCCCAGACATGATAACACAAAGTGTGAACAGGGCCAATGTTACAGTTTTTCTCAATTGCTAAGACACATTTCTCCAAAGTCTCTCTCCTTTTCGCTAAGCTGAGAACACTGAAAACAATTTTCAAGCTACAGTCACAAAACATCAGACTCCTCTTGCAAAACCAAACTTTCACCTCAAAATAGTTGAATCTGTGCTCAAAACTGAACTATGTTGTCCAATTGTACCCCGAGTCCATCAAAATTTAAAAAGCACGACTGAGCAGTCACTAAACACTATGTAGAAAAATAGAAAACACAATTCTCAGGACCTGAAGCTGTAGAAATAAATATTTATTGTTCACTGAAGGCTAAATGCATGTTGTAAAATAAAAAAACTTGTGCATTTAGCAAAAAACTGGTGCAAAAAACAGAAATCTTGTGCAATTACACATAGCACTTGCACAGTTTGAAGACAAATGGAAATATTGTGCATCTAGCACTTGTATACAGTAAGCCTATGTAAAAATAGTGTACAAAAATATATATGGAATACTAGGCCTACAAACAGTTAGCCCAACCCTCCATTACAATACTACAGTACATTGGCGCAGTGATGCACTGAAACATATAGTTACTTACAGTATACTGTGGTACAGTATATAATAAATATCTGTTCTCTTCTCTAAATCTTCAGATTATGGTGGACACAGTGAACCTACCTCTGCCATCCTCATACCATGGACAAGAACATGGTCAATCACAGTAGCTCTGATTTCATCAGATATTACTGTTCTTTGTCTTCACTGACCACCTCGATCTCCTTGACCTCCTTGACCACCTCGATCACCTCTCACACAAACTCCTCCTCCCACATTTCTATCCATTGTAGTGTCTCACAAAGCAGCGCTCTCTGAACTGGCTCACATATGGTCTGTCACATCATCAGCCACAAGTGTGATCAATTTTGAGTTGTTGTGTTCCAGTGCTTTACTTGTGTTTGACTTTTACTACCTGTGCTTACCATTAAGCAACACAGGTGCATCACAATGAAAATGTGTTGGCCAGTCGTGTCTAAACAGGTGAAAAGTGCTGATGGTTTTGCCAAAAGAGCGACTGATTCAATGAATGGGTTCAGGCAATGGAGCGTTAGGTTCAGACAGTAGGGTTTAGTGTTTTAGCAGTTGAGAAAAACTGTAATGTATTGCGGATGGAGTCAGTAGGAATGAAGCCACATACAACTCACCTCTGATGGATTTTAACGGCTCTCACCTGGTGTTACTTTGACAGCTCATTTTTTCTCACTGAGTTGGTTCACTCACTGCTCTCCGCTGTTTCAGGGGAAAAAAAGCTCTGATTGAGTCGCAGTACTTAGCAGCTGAACCAGACAGCATCCAGACACAATTATTATTATTGACACACCGGGGAACAAAGTGCTGCATTTAACCAGTAAAGGGTCAAATATGTGTATTTATTTAATTCGGGTCGGATTGCATTACTGTGTTAAGGTACTTGTTTTATTCTCATTGCTATGCAGTATCACTGAAATGTCAGATAATTTGAATTTGTAGCACGCCTCAATGATTGCATTTGTCTAGATTGCCAGAGTGCTCATTACAAGCAACCACTTTATAAAGACTGTTTTGAAAAGGCATATGCAACTTAATGAACAAAAGTGCATACACTTGCAATTACTGACATACAAATGAGAAAATCTGCGATCACAGGAACAAACCTGTGATTTACAATTAGCCTGACTGAAGGAACATGGTGATGAAATCGTCTGTGAAACCCAGAACTTTCTCAGTTTAGGACCCACAGCTTCACACAAACAGCAACTGCCAGAGGAAATGTAAAATGTCAGTGAATCTTTGCAAAGATTGAGAAGGAAACTGAGAGTTGTATGTAAGTACAAATGATACCATAGTAACCACTGCTCAGAGGCACAGTGGCCATCCTCCTAAAATGACCCCACAGACCACTGGAACAGTGTATTTCTGAGAAGCAGACAGCTGTGACAGCTCTTTTACAAAACACAACATTTACAAAACCCTGATGAACATTAGGAGCATATTCTTTGGTCTAATTGAGGGGTCGGCAACCTGCGGCTCCGGAGCTGTATGTGGCTCTTGAACGCCTCCCCAGCAGCTCCCAGACGGTATGAGAAAAGATGAAATAAATGCAACCCTCCTGGCTTCAAATTGGAGTCTACAAACCAACAGGTGACATCATCTCCATCCATTTCTTTACACAGTCCATGATCAAGACTCTAGGGGGTCCTGTCCCAGCTCATACCTTATTCGGGACATGACCCTGAGTCCAACCACCAAAGCACTGTGTTATTCATTGTTTTGTTGATCAATAAACATTGTTCATGTCTATCAAATTGGTCTCTCCTTATTGTAAAGCATTACGCCAGGTGATCCTCTGACCTCTTTCTCATAAGTGATTCTAACCCTTAACCCTTCAAACAACCCGGTATCAACGTGAGGAAAACATTTCATCATCCTCCAAGAGAAAATGTCTGATTCACATGGGTCCTCACAAAGACAGACAAGCAGGAGCTCTCTCGCTCTTCCCCCCCGCCCCACTCCCACACACACACACACACACACACACACAGCAGTTATTTCATTAAGCTTCAATTTTCTGAACAATCGCACTACTGAAGGACGAAGACAGAGTGATGATGGAGGGGAGTCTCTTAATGGATACACACACGCCATGATAACGTAGCCAAGGCTGTGTTCGCACACATCTCACATGGGTTTAATGCACCATTAGTCATTATGGGATGCAGAAAAGAAAAATATAAAGAAAATATTACCTGTTGCTAAAATTGTTCCACGCTAGTTACTTGCTTGTTTTATCAACTCCAGGGGCTCAAGTTAAAAGTTTCCAAAATGTCAAAAGAACAATCTTTGTTTTTTACAAAATTTTTTTTTTTTATAATGTATGAAAACTTTGCAAAAATGGCTGAGTAATTTGGTAAATGGAGAAACCAGAGTAATTCAATATTAGTTATTCATTCATTCATTTGGGGGAAAGACTTGAGGATGTTACAAGTTTACACATTTGTGTGAAGTTTGTAGAGCAGTGCAAACTCATCCATTGAGTAAAATTAAGTAGTTGAACTGTACTTAATGGTTTGAAGTTATTTGCTTAAAAACTTCCTCAGAAGATAATTTTTGAAGAAATGATCATGAAGAAAAATAAAGCTGAAGCTACTTCCCTCATTTGTCTGACATGTTGCACATCAGCATCACCACACCGTATCACCACAACATTAACCACGTGCTGTTGCCAGTGCTTTGGATCATCTGCCCTTTAAAGCCTTAAAACCCAGGGATGGTTTAATGTTCTGATGTGACTTCACTATTTAAACACACTAAAATGACATTTAATAAGAAGCAACCTGCAGCTGCACAGCAGGTACTTCTGCTAATTTGTCTTTGGCGCTAACTCTCTGAGAGAAGAAAAAGTGCATGGCAGCCTCCTGCAGTGAGACTTTGCTTTTCCATTACCTAAGGATGAGTCTTTGAGTACGACCTTTGTTATTTTTACTTTTGTGAAAAAAAAAAACTTTTCTGAAAACACCCTTTGCTTCCTGCTTGCAGTTTCATTTTACTATTTTGGTGCAGATACATTTTGATTTGATAATTCTGATTTGAGAAAACTGAACATTTTCATGTATCTGCTGCTGTATTTCAGTGACTAGTGAAGTACCATTTTATGGCATTAAAGAGAAATTTCCTTGACATCAGCGTGAGGTGATTACTCAACTAATCAGACAAAACAGACTTGTAGAAAAAGAACAGATTTTACTCTCAAAGACTGACTCAGACATGAGACAGACTGAGAACTGATTCAGTTAAATAGGCCACAGTGCACCTTTGTTGCTGTCGAATTACAGAATAACAGAATGTTTCTGTGCATGTGTCCTGACTAATGAAAATCCCTGTGTGTGTTCCAGACAGGGCAAAGACACAGAAATACCAAAAACACTGATTAGCACCTGACATTTTGAATCTAACAAAGTGTGCACAGGACAAAAATGTTGGAGTAGTCTGTTTCTCAGAGCCTCTTATGAAAAGAGTTGCAGCTACACAGTATAGAGGTCAAATTTGTTTCAACAGAAGGTTGAATTTCACGTTGGAAAAGTTCTGTGGAGGCTGTGAATGCAACATTTATCAAACACATGGTCGAGAGGAGAAAAGCAGAGACAACACAAGTTGACACTGGTCCTTTCAATCCAATTGTGAGGAAACATATCCTGTTCAGATGTTTATGCTATTCAGGGTCACACTGTAACTCTGTCAGACACAACACGTGTCAGTCATTCTACTGTCTGTCCTTTCACCAAACCTTGGACTGAACCTGACCACCACGGACTGTGTAATACAAGATGACCCATGACTGCACACAGACATGAAAAATTCCCTCACAGTAAAGATAAATCTCACACTCATGTGCAAAACTTAAATATTTGCAGGTTTGAGCTTCTAAGATACTAAGATGTGTTTTACACAGACTGTATGGAGGAAGCAAGTGGGGCTCAAAAATAAAGCCAACGTGGAGGTGCAAAAAAGTGCAAGACTCCCGATGGCCACTAGGTGCTGATTCCAAAAAAACTCTGGCTTCAGTTGACTTCAAGTAAAAATGTTCATTTTGAACAAATACTCAGAAATACATGAAACACTCTGATTTTTTTCTGCAAGCCATTCTGATGTTATAATATTGTTATCAGTGATCTGGTGGTCCATCGGAAACAAAAATCATTATCAAGTTGATATTATATCAAAAAGAGGAATATTTAGGAGTGTGGTTAGCTTGATCAACAGGTCTGGTCTCCAATGAGTCTCATACACAGTGATCTCAGATTCAAGGGTTAAACAAGCCTCCTCACTCCTTCCTTCATATCCAAATATGTTCACTTCTGGCTCCAAACAATCAACATGGTGATGTTCAAATGCCAAACTCCTGTCTTCACAATGCCACTCCACAAAGTAAGAGGTGAAGTCATGCTTGCTTCATCCATTTCCATAAACAATCAATGACTTTGTGTGATAAATTCCTTTGGGTTTTTTGAAGACACAAATTTTCTGTGTTTTAGATGCTAAATGCTGAACATTTTTTTTTTTAAATTATTGTAGATTAATCAATAATGAAAATAATTATCTTTTAATTTTCAATATTAAAATATATTTACTATTTGGAGTTCTTCCAAAATAAACAAATATAGCCACATAAGTGGTGTCTTAATATCTTTAAAACAGTAATTGAATAAGAATAGTTTTGGTTCTCATCACAACCCTGTATCACTATGTAGACACAGCCACAGTGTCTTTTAAAGCTTTTCAAAACCAAGTTATTTTCCCCTTGAAGAGAAGTTGTTCCCTCAAAAACTGCTGGATTAGCTGTGCTGTATGATGCATGAACCCTCACAGGTAAATAAAGGAAGACTCTCTGTGTAAGTGGGGGTAGGGTTTCTTGGTTTCTTTGTTGTTTCTTTTCTTTCTTTCTTTGTCAGAGGGGACGGCAGTGGCTCAGTGGTAGAGTGGCCGTCTACCGACCGAAGTGGCAGTGATTCAATTCCCACTCCTCCCAGTCATTGTCGGTGTGTCCTTGGGCAAGACACTTTACCCACATTGCCCTGTATGAATGTTGGATGAATGGGTTGGTGGTGGTCAGAGGGGCCGTAGGCGCAAATTAGCAGTCACGCCTCCGTCAGTCTGCCCCAGGGCAGCTGTGGCTAGCTTAGCTTACTGCCACTGGTATGAATGGGTGTAACTGAATAATGGTGTCTGTGTGAGCACTTTGAGTCTGAACTTCCAGAGAAAAGTGCCATATAAATCCAAACCATTATTATTATTATTATTATCAGTTCCCGTTACAGAAAACTGCAATTTCAGCTCAAGGAAACATGTAAATGTACTCACACTTTGTTGTGAAGTGGAACAGGAAAGCAACGGAACATCATTATGAATAAAAGACCAATGATGCTCAGAATAAATTATTCTGAACGCAGGACATTTATTATTACAGATAAACAAGAAACATGACCATGAATGTCAATATAGCATTTCAAACAAGGACTCAAGCGTATCCTCCACCTGTGTGGTTCTCATACAAACACGAGTTATGAATGGGAACTTATATGAAGATAAAGGACATGTCTTTTTTTTATGTGTATCAACTGCTAATTAAGTTTTACATACCATGCAGCTGTAACATGGTGCCATTTAATTGTTAGTTGATAATAAACAAAAAATGTTTGGATATATGGACAGTGGGTCGGACAAAACAAGACATTTGCTGATTTTCCCTTGATGTGAAAAATGATAACAGGCATGTTTCTGGTAATGGACAAAGAGAAATGCAGAATGCAGATATACAAAAGGCAAACTTGTTAACTCTAATGTACCAGCTGTACACTGTACTGTCAAGGACAAGAGCAGGGTAGAAACTTGAATGCTATGAAAAAAAACTGTATTCATGAGACCGGTACCACACTGACACAGTCTTCTACCATTTCAAACAGAAAGTAATGTGGGCCACTCCGTCGGGCCACCTCACCGGCCGACTCCCCGCTGCTGCTGCGGAGCTCTGGCTTCAGGTGTCTCTGAGACAGCAGGAGCTCTAATGTGTGGGCGGAGTCTGTTTTTGAGGCGCTCGTGTGGGAAGCAGCCAGGTGCAGTGGTGTGAGCCCGC